>OZ022241.1:18836772-18961772 GCA_963978895.1 Erpobdella octoculata
TATTCTATTAACAGTTGTTTGCTGCTCTATATAAATTATACTAACAATTTCATGCTGTAACTTCTTCCTACACTTCCCTCATCATCATCATCATCATCAACACTACCATCATGTTCATCAAGAAATTATTTGGTCACAAACACACTTGGCATACAAATTGGTTATCATTTAATTACTTTTTCAACGTCATACTATGCACAATTGAATATGATAATATTTATCGATACATTTCTTTCTCATGTTGTCACTCTTTTTTAAATAGGAATGAAATTGCTAATTTAGTTATGTATTATGTTTTTTGCCAAAACATTGTTAACTGAAATTGTTTAAAAATTGGTTTCTTACAAAACAAAAATCTGAGTTCTTCAAGTTTTTCCTTTCGCAAATATTGATAGTTTATCTTTTTAAATGCATTACACAACGTAGAAACATCTGAAAATTAATTTTTTGCTGATAGTTTTTTTAATAATTCAGTTGAATTATATTGTTCTTTCCCGTTGTTATATAATTTCTTTAATAATAATATTAATAATAATAATGATAATCGAAACTTTTCTTTTTTTAATATGGCAAAAAATTCATGTTCAACAAATTTTTAAAATTTTCTCATATGCTTCACGTGAAACAAAAATTTTCCTTCCCGACAGTCACACACCTGCCCGTGACCTACCTGCCTCTCTGCCCGTGACCTACCTGCCCCTCTGCCCGTGACCTACCTGCCCCTCTGTCCATGACCTACCTGCCCCTCTGCCCGTGACCTACCTGCCCCTCTCCCCGTGACATACCTGCCCTTCTGTCCTTGAAACACCATCGCCACAGCACCATCACAATATGCCACAACCATCACCAACACAACCATCATCATCAAGATCGTCATTGTCTTCATTCTCATAAACAACACCAGCATAGCGCCATTCAACGTATTTCTTTTCCCGCACTTCACTTGTTCATTCGAACCTTTACACAAAAACATGAAATAAAATATTTTTCATCGCCGCCCATGACGAGGTTCGTGGGGGATTTCCCGAAATATTCATGGAAATTCCCACAGCTCTTTATATTTGTAGCTTTTTCTCTTTTGCATTTGAACCTGAGTGTGTGCGTGTCGACCGATGATGGCGAACTGACACTTTCGCTTTTGTTTTTTCTCTGACCGGAAACAGGATGCTGAAAGTGGAAATGTGTAAATATTTCGCGCCATCTTTGGAACGGAAAGGAATTTCAATTGCTCTTCTCGCTTTTGCAAGACATTCATATGAGCACAACCATTTTGAGATTAAACTTTCATTTTTTAAAAACTTAATTATTTCTTTAATACTTTTCATTCATTATTTTTTATTATCATATTTTAAACATATAAGAAACATAAAAACTTGGGTTTTACAACGATTACGTCATTTAAAGAGACTCCCGTTTCCGTTTCAAGATGGCCGTCCCCATCCAGTTCATTCGAGTTCAGTTCATGTTCATGTTCATGTTCATGTTCATGATGCTCGTTTTCTCTCTGAAGCGTGCGCGAACGTGTGAACTCTGTTTTTCTGTAATGTTTGTTCGTTCGTTTGTCCATTTGTCTTGTCATCAGTCTCATCGTCGTAATCATCATCAGCATCATCAATATTTATCTTGTAAACGAGATCTTATCATCACTATGTCGGCTCAAGTTTTACGGAATCAATTTAAGGAAGCAAAGTGTGTGTACATATTATGATTGTTCTGTTTCTTTTTTCATAAAGTAACTTTAACCGAATTTAACAATTCGCTTAAAATCCGCTTTTAGGATTGTCTCACGAAGTCACGAACAGATTGGCTGAATTCAGTTTCTAGGATACTTGTAGTGTAGCTACTATCTATCTAGATTAGCTGAGTTCAGTCCAGAGGTGAACATGGGTTCATTTTTGGCGATCCAACCCAACCCACCACTTTCTCAACCTAACCCGACCCGACCCACCTGAAACCTAACATTTTCTCACCCGACTCAACTCATGGGTCAATCCAACCTATGTTCACCTCTGGTTCAGCCTCTAGTCTAGCATGGATAATTGTAGTGGACAGATCAGCTGAGTTCAATTTCTAGGATACTTGTATTGAACTCAGTTTTTAGGGTACATGTAGTAAGCAAATTAGCTGAATTCAGTTTCTTGGATACTTGTAGTGAACAAATTTGCTGAATTCAGTTTCTTGGATACACGTTGTGAACAGTTACGATTGAATCAGCTACAGCGTTCTTGTTCATAACGCATCTGATATTTTATTTGTTGAGATCATATTATACTTCTGAATAGCAATTCAACATGTTGAGAATAGCGATTGAACCAGGAGGAGTAAAGAAACGAGAGAATACACCTGTGTCTAGAACCAGTGATATTTTAGTAACGAAAACTAAAACTAATACGAAAAAGATCGACCATAGTTAACTAAAACTATAACGAAACGAAAATTGAATTTCACAACTAAAACTAAACTAAAACTAGAATGGTTTGTCTTAGAACTAACGAAAACTAAAATAAATAAACCCAAATATTTAGTTACTTTTTCGTTATTTGACAATAGTTTGTAATTAAAATTTATAATGATCATAGACATCGATGTATTAAGAAACATAAACAAAATAAATTTCAATTCTTTGGTTTCTCAATATCGGCCTGAAATCTCCAAGAACGTTCTTTTATTCTCCGTATTTGACAGAAGTTGGTGTGTTGTTTTTGCAACCGATATTTATTTGGCAAGTTTTGTTAAACAGTTTTCTGGTCGCAAGCGGGGCAGCAGTGTGTGGACAGGATGGAAAAATCATTGAATATGCGTGCTTGGTTAAAAGTAAACTAAGATATACTTTTTGAAATGGACATTTAATACTAAGCTTCTGCGTCCCGTTATTTTTTTTGGAACGATACGATTTCTGAAATTTGTCTGGAATTAAACGATACGATACGAGACGCCTCGATCAATAATGAGGCGATTCCGATACGATACGATACGATATCGGGATCTCGACTGAAGTAGAAATTTTGTCTCGAATAAAATGAGATAATGATGAACTATACGCGACAGACAATATTAATAACTACATTAAAGGAATTCATTGAAAAAAAATATTTAAATATTAGAAAATTTATAAAAATTTACAAAATTTATTTGTTTTTTAAAACTTGAAATAAGTTTCATTTGTTTAGTTTTGGTACATTTATTTGTCTAAATTTAGACTCTAAATGATGACAAACGCGAGAAAGTACCTGTATGCAAGAATTAAGAAAGTGAAAAAAACCCAGCGGGTTTATTTATAAGCGATGGCCAATCCGGTTGGCAAGAAAGAAGCTGAGAAAGTTACAAATTCCAGCTGCAGACGACGTGCACACTACAGGTGACACACACATACTCACATACAACCAAGAATATAATCGAGATTATAAAGATATATCTTAGATGAGCTACTATTACGGTCAATTACGGATATCGAAACACTAAAATAGTCATTTCAATTCTATGTAACAAATTTGAAAAAAATTAGTTTGTCAAACAGACTAAACCAAAACATAAACATAGAATGATCATTACTATTACATTACTCATTATTCTCATTAATAATAATAGTCATCGATGTCAGCGAGTACGATTGCCTTGTAGTATCAGTAGTATGCAGAAGTCGACTAGCAGCCTAACAGGGGCGTGGTTTTAGATATCTTTGATCACTATTCTCAATGTGGCACTAAAAAAAGCTATAGAACAGAGACGAGCTGGTTTCATATATATATATAGTAGTAAAACAAATAATAATAATAATAAATGTTTTAACTCATCTACAACTTCTGTTAAAAATATGCATGTTAATAGTGCCAATGTTTCTTCAGGTATTTCTTCGTTGAATGAATGTTTTGTACCAGACGTTTGTGTTTCAAAGGTTATAGATAATGTATGTGATTCTTTTATTAAATTTTATTTAAATTGTATTTTAATTCCTTTCAATTAGTTGTATCTTTTACCATTTAGTCACTGCATTTTATTTTTAAAAAGTTAAACGGCTCTGATGATGGCAAAAAATTGCCGAAATAGATCTATTAGCCTATAAGATTATGGAGTTTGTCTTTGAGAATAAATTATTTTTAAACCGATTTAGAGTATTGGAAAAAATTAAAAATAAAATCGATTCAGCCAAGTGCGCCACTTTTTTCAATCGAGTTTGCCTAAAAGAATATATATATATATATATATATATATATATATATATATATATATATATATATATATATATATATATATATATATATATATATATATATATATATATATATATATATATATATATATATATATATATATATATATATTGAAATATGCTGCCGGTTCCCAGACTAAAAATAGTAAATAATGGGGCTACAGGCTGTCAGGAAAACCGAATTTAAAGTGGGGATGATAATAGTTATAAACTTCTGTATATAGGTAGATTAATTAATCAATGTTGATGAATCAATTGCAATCGTTAGTTAAATATGTATGACTTTCGTTATTTATTGGAAAATATTTTTTTTAAATCTCGGTATTTGTTTCGAGACTTTATACGAGAACCAAATTTAAGTCTCGCTATTTTATTTCGATACGAGACTTCTTCCACAGGCTGTATCGTTTCAATGACGATTTGAAATCTCGATTGATTTCGAGATAACAATTACGGGACGCAGATGCTTAGTTAATACATATACATTGAAATAAAAATATATGAACACAAATTTCTATCGTGTCGGAATAGACTAATAATAACTAAACTAAACTAGAATGATAGCACCAAAACTATATAAAAACTAAAATAATTGCATTTAATAAAACTAAAACTAAATAAAATAAAAATGACTTTAGTCAAAACTAACTAAAACTAAAACTAAAATGATTTTCATAACTAAAATATCACTGTCTAGAACTGGAGGAGGGGGCGTCTCTAAATAGTTTGGTTGGGAGGTGCAGGCGTTGTTTCCCACAATCAATTCAAATAGAATTTACAAACTAATAGTTAAAAAATAAAGCATTTGAAAGATTATTAAGTTTTGGCAATGCAATTTGGTGTTTATCTTCCTAGCTAGACAAAATAATAATCCATATATATATAAATGAATGTTTGTGAGTTTGTCTGTCCTTTATAGAAATCTGAACCGCTGGTGCGATCTTGATGAAATTTGGCAAGTTCTCATACAGGATAAAAAAGTTAAAAAGTTTGAATTCCCTACTCCGATCCCCTGGCTCAGGGGGTTCAAGAAACTTTCCGGGCCAAAAGTGCCTATTAGTGGGGCGGCTAACTGATCAAAAACCCCTTCATCGTGCAAACGCTATTGACAAGCAAATAAATTGCATATTTTTAATCAGAAAAATATGCTTGTAATTACCTGATATCGCCACATTCTGTAAAATTTAGAAAAAAAAATCACCTTTTTTGGACCCGCTCCTGTATGAATAGCGTATTATCGCAGGCGATCAAACTGGCGAAAAATTCAAATATTTTATTTTTTTTTGTTGGTTTGCATATGCTTAATATAAAAAATGAAGAAAACAAGACAAAATAAATGAATAATTAAATTTTGAGTGAGTAGACCTATGGAAACGAGTGCCTCTAGTGCGTGTCTCTTTCCGTAGGTCTACTCACTCAAAATTTAATTATTCATCTATTTTTTCTTGTTTTCTTTATTTTTTATATTAAGCATATGCAAACCAACAAAAAAAAATAAAATATTTGAATTTTTCGCCAGTTTGATCGCCTGCGATAATACGCTATTCATACAGGAGCGGGTCCAAAAAAGGTAATGTTTTTAAATTTTACAGAACGTGGCGATATCAGATAATTACAAGCATATTTTTTTAATTACAAACATGTAATTGTTTTGCTTGTTTTTGTTTGTCAATTGAGAAAAAAATCATCTTTTTTGGTCCCGCTCTTGTATGAATAGCGTATTCATAGATATATCTATGAGCGTATTATCACAGGCGATCAAACTGGCAACAAAATCAAATATTTTGTTTTTTTCTGTTGGTTTGCATATGTTTAATATAAAGAATAAAGACAACAAGAAAAAATATATGAATATTTAAATTTTGAGTGAGTAGACGAGACACGTACTTGAGGCAGAAGTCATGTCTCGTTTCCGTAGGTTTACTTACTCAAAATTTAATTATTCGTCTATTTTTTCTTGTTTTCTTCATTCTTTATATTAAACATATGCAAATCAACCAAAAAATCCAAATATTTTAATTTTTTCGCCAGTTTGATCGCCTGTGATAATACGCTATTCATACAGGAGCGGGACCAAAAAAGGTGATTTTTTTTTCTCAATTTTGCAGAATGTGGCGATATCAGGTAATTACAAGCATATTTTTCTGATTACAAATATGTAATTTTTTTGCTTGTCAATAGCGTTTGCACGATGCTGCAGTTAGCTGCCCCACTATATACATGATCATTGCATAAGTTTTCGAAGCACTGGTTACAATTGCGTAACAGGCATTACTTGCTCATGGACTCCTTAATAATAACTATTATTAAGGACCAAGGATGTCTTGATATAACAACTGGATGCACAACCTACTCTAGTAGGCCTAATGTTTTATTGCTTCTTATATAATAATTATAAATAAATTGATGTAACAAACTACAAAAGCATCGGTAGTTATATCATACTTCTAAAAATCTTGATGTAACTATGACGTAATTGGCTAAATTTTCTTGGCCTACTAGAGTAAGTTGTGCATCCAGTTGTTATATCAAGACATCCTTGTTAAGGACTCTTTGACTTGCTTGACAGTCTTGCGTAATGTGACCGATTGCGTGTTATTACAAATTATTAAGAGATATATGGAAAACAAATTTACGATTTCGTAGCACGTATTGCTTGCCAAGTGGGAACGGGAGAGCGAGTGGGAACGGGAACGGGAGAGCCTGTGTGATCGAGAAAGAGAAAAGAAGCGAGATAACGAGGAGATCATGCGGGAACGGGGAAGGAACTGGGAACAAGAGAGGGAGAGATAAAGAAATAATAAAGAAAGAAAGAGAAAAGACGAGAGAGAAAAATGATATAGAAAACCTCTAAAACCCCGAGCAAGGCGGGTAACCCTGCTAGTAATAAATAAATAAAAATCACCAATGAATGGTTCTGTGAGAGATCTTATGGTTGAAGGATCATCGAAATCGCGCTCAGCAAAGCATTGCTAGCCGACTCCAGGCCAAAGAGCATTCTGCGAAACTCGAACGAACCTTTCTCATAAGAAAATGCAGTTATCCAGGTCGATTCAGTGACTATGGGAATTTGCCAATATCTTTTGCGTGCATCGAAACAGCTTATGAATTGTGCTCTGCCTACATTATGTAGCACATTGGGGATATCGGGGATTGGAAAGCAGTCTCCCTTAGTATAACGATTAACATGACAATAATCTTTCGAATTACGGATTTTTAAAACTAAGGGTGCTATTTTAGACTTGTCACGGGCGTGGGGGCGGGTCGCTCCCCAATCTTATGCTAAATCCGCTACTGCAGAAAATATCAGGCCCGAACCGGCCCGTTTCATAAGCACAAAAGTTGAGGCCCGCCCATGTCGAACTGGACCCAGCCTGTTTTAACGCGCACAAATCCTCAAAGTTCGGAAACTACTTTTTTTGAAACAATGAACCACTTATCTTTTTTTAATTAGAGAACTTGAACCATGCATCATAGAGCCCTGGAAAGTTTTTTAGACCTGGTCAGGCTCATTTCATGGGTAGAAAATTTCATGCACTGCTCGTTTCATAGGCACAAAATTCCAGGCCCGAACCGGCCCGTTTGATAGGCACAAAAGTCAAGGCTCGGTCCATGCTGAACTGGACCCAGCCAATATTAACGTTTAACGGGCACAAATCCTCAAGGCCGGGAAACCAAATTTTAAAATATAGCGTAACTCGTATTTTGTATTTTTAAAGAAAAATGTAGATACTGAATTTCAATACTTTGACATTTTATGTTTTTGAGTTTTTAAGCAAATACTCAATTTTTTCTACGCCACATTTGAGGTACCGGAAGCAAAATGAGCAGAAAATAGTGAAACGTGTATTTTTATTTTTTAGTAACATGGCCTTGTTTATATAATGTTGCCCCCCCCCCAAACAGTGCCAATTGGGCTCCTACCTAAGAACAAAAAATTACACTAGAGAAATGTGTCTACTCTCAATCACTGTTGGTATCATATTGTTATTGTTTAAAACAGTTTTTGGCAGAACTTTCTCGTCAAAGTTGTTGATTATATCATTGTATTTTATCGGTTGAGCAAATTTTTTTAACAGACAACATAGCCGAGATCGAGATAATTTGTTGCTCATTTTTGCAAAAAAAAGTTATGCTGTTCTCAAATCCTATGCAAAACAACTATAAAACGCTTCAATTCCATGTCAATGTCATCAATGTCATTCAGCAATTCCTCTACAGCTGTACAATGAGTAGTCCAGTTTTTTTGCAGAATTTTCTGAGATTTTTATTTTATAAGAAAACTAGCGGGGTTACCCGGCGTTGCCCGGGGTTTTTAGAGGTTTTTCTAATGTTTGTCTCTCTCGCTCCCGTTTCCTTCTCCACTTTCCCGTTTTCGTCGCGTTCCCGGTCGCTTTTCCGCTCTCGGTCGTTTTCCAGCTCCCGGTCGCTTTCCCGCTCAGAAGTTTTGTTATCGATTTTCTCTCTTGCTCGCGTTTCCTTCCAAGCCTGCTCTCCCGATTCCAGTCGCTTTCCGCGTTCCCGGTCGCTTTCCGCGTTCCCGGTCGCTTTCCCGTTCCCGGTCGCTTTCCCGTTCCCGGTCGCTTTTCCGTTCCCGGTCACTTTCCCGTTCCCGGTCGATTTCCCGTTCCCGGTCGCTTTCCCGTTCCCGGTCGCTTTCCCGTTCCCGCTCACGCTTGCTCTCCCGTTCCCGGTCATGCTTGCTCTCCCATTCCCGGTCACGGTTGCTCTCCCGTTCCCGTTTACGCTCATTTTCTCTTTTACATTCTTTCATAACTTCTGTTAGCCTATAAAACGTAAAATAGATTTGCTAAGACTATATATATATATATATATATATATATATATATATATATATATATATATATATATATATATATATATATATATATATATATATATATATATATATATATATATATATATATATATATATATATATATATATATATGAATGTTTGTGGGTTAGTTTGTCTATTATAGAAACGGGAAAGCGACCCAGAACGGACAGCGAGCGGGAACGGAAAAGCAAGCGTGAGCGGGAATGGGAGAGCAAACGTGAGCGGGAACGGGACAGCGACCGGGAACGGGAAAACGACCGGGAGCGGGAAAGCGACCGGGAGCGGGAAAACGACCGAAAACGGGAAAGCGAACAGGAGTGGGAAAGCAGGTGGGAAAGGAAACGGGAGAGAAAGAGACAAACATTAGAAAAACCTCTAAAAACCTCCGCTAGTACATATATAAACACACACACAGACACACATACATGCACATACACATACATACATACACACATACATACGCACATACATATATATATATATATATATATATATATATATATATATATATATATATATATATATATATATATATATATATATATATATATATAGTTCCCGCTCGCTCACCCGCTCCGCTCCGCTCATTTTGTGACGGATTTCAAATTTTTTTTTTTATATTTGATTTCTCTTGACTCTCAAGGTTGTGTGAAAATTTCATTACGATCGGATGAATGGTGTAGCAATGCATAAAGGCCATTAACATACATACAAACATTCATTTTTATATATATAGACAAATAATAAATTTGAGGTATCTTTAATACTATTGAAGCCTGTTTATACTGATGTCAAGCAAAAAAGTCCACTTTGACTTTATTCTCTGGCGAGAGTGATTACAGTTCTTCCTTTTTTAAAATCTCAGTTTTACGATAATATTGTCCATCTTCGAAAATATTTTGAAGCATTGCCTCGACAACGGGAAGTTGTTGATTTGCGTGTTCTATCGTCTACTGTTTAATGAACTCATTGTTCTCGTTGCTCGATTAGTCAGCGATAGCTAAGAAAGCCTGAATTTCTGTAAAAAGTCGACGTAGCTTTGTTGAACCTTTTATGAAAATATATAAACTTTGAACAATTTCAAAGAAGATGAGAACACTGATGACAGTTGTGCAAGTATTAATCTCTACCGGGTTGGAGTGATGAGCAAAATAGTGGAAAAATAGGTCAATAGGCTTTATGTGACACTTCCTTTAACTTTTGTATAAACTTTATTATATTGACCTGCTAATGAAGCACATAGCACAGCCAGCATAGCCTTGTCCACAAAGATCCACGAGAGACCAGTCTTGTTTCTTGAGCCCATACTCAAGGTTTTTAAAATATCAGCTCAATTTAAAAACGGTAGTGAGTGAAAAATTGAATACAAGATTCAATTTCACAGACATATACTCATCCATTTATCCATATATATTACGGTGCCATTCAAAACTAAATTCTACAACTTTGATCTTCCCAGCCCTCAAATGTGATGGTTATGTGGAAAAGTTATTCTAGCAAAAGATTGAGGTAAAATAATTATATTTCCTGGTGACTCAATTGAGATAAAAATGTTTACATTTGGTGACGTTTTTTGGTACTTTCGTATAATATTTATTAATAGCAGGGTTTACGGTACTGACCAGAGTTTTAGAGATTTTTCTCTTCTGGTTTCTCACTTTCGTTTTTTTCTCTCGTTTTTTCTTTTTTCGCTGTATTTTTCCCTCTCTTTCTTTTTTCTTCTCCCTTTCCTTTTTCCGTTTCCTTTTCTTCCCATTTTCCCTTTCTCTTCCCCTTTCTTTTTCTCTTTTCTTTTCCCTTTCCTTTTTCATTTTTTCACTTCTCTTTTCTTTTTTATTCTTTTTCCTCTTTTCCTCTTTTCCACCTCCTCTTTCTCTGTTTTTTTACTCTTAATGTTTTCCCTGCTCCACTTTAATTTTTAAGAGAAGAAATGATGTTTGGGATGCACACCACGGGTGGCTAGTTGTAACCAACGCCACGTCACTGGGTAAAGGTAAAATAAATAGCAGATTTGTTAACAAATGCTTAAACTATTTTTGTATGCTTTTCATTTCTTCTCTTAAAAATTAAAGTGGAGCAGGGAAAACATTAAGAGTAAAAAAACAGAGAAAGAGGAGGTGGAAAAGAGGAAAAAGAATAAAAAAGAAAAGAGAAGTGAAAAAATGAAAAAGGAAAGGGAAAGTTAATAAAAGATTAACTTTCACTTGTCCGGATCAAATCAAATCAAATCAAAGAATCATTTGATTAGGCGCTCCCTTATCGACAAAGTCCATTACGGGAGCGCCAATGTCCGTGGGATGTACGCGGACGTTTGGAATTTTGGAAAACCATTATAAAATTTGTTCACTTTAAAAAAAATTACAGTTTAATTAAACAAAAATTAAGTTTAAGAAAAAAAAATAAATTAAAGAAACATATTGATAATGACGACAAAAACTTTCATCGTCATAGTAACTTTAAACACCTTTTGTTTAAGATTCACTGAGGTAATATTTGACAACACAATGTCGAAATAAAATTTTATCATTGTCTTAAAAGCATGTTTTTAATTTTTATATTAACTTTCAATTGTTTAAACTTTGTTAGGCAAATAAAATTTGAATTTTGTTGCGCAATAACCCTCGAGCCTATTACTGTCGCACTGGAATGGTTTTTTGGCCATAAAAAAGCAATTTCTTTTAAACTCCCATTTTTTCTTAAGAACATCATTTCTTTACCTAAAATATTAACGTAGAGGAGGAAAAGGAAAGAGAGAGAAAAAAAGATTCAGAGAAAAAGAGAGAAAAAGAAAGAAAGAGAGAAAGAGAAAAAGATTTTTTATGATAGTTTATAGTCTTTTACACAATTACACTAAGTGTTTTAAGACTGAATTGGCTGTATGTAGGAAACACACAAATACTTCCTGTCGTGGATCAAAGTTTGATCCTTCAAACTCTCTCTCCTCCTTTATCCAGGCTTGGGACTGGCTTGCAATTAGCGAGGCGGAGTTAGAGAAAAAGAGAGAGAAAGAGAGAGAGAGAAAAAAAGAGAAAAAGAGAGAGAGACAGAAGGTGGGTAAAATGGAAAATGAAAAAGGGGAAAAGAGAAAATGGAGGGGGGAGAGAGCAAGAAAACAGTAGGAATAACAAGAGAGAAAGAGAGGGAGAGGTGTGAAAAGAGAAAGCGGAAAAAGAAACAGAGAGAGAAAGAAAAAGCGAGAGTGAGAAACCCTGAGAGAAAAACCTTGGAAAAATTCGGGCAACGCCGGGTAACCCTGCTAGTAACATAATCTATATGCATAAAAATGTCTGTCTGTCTTTTTGTTTGTTTGTTTGTCCTTTATGCATTGCAACACTATTCTTCCGAACGTAATAAAATTTTCACACAACCTTGAAAGTCAACAGTGGAAGGTTTCTGTGAAAAAATTAAAATCGGTCACAAAATGAGCGGGAACGGGAGAGCGAGCGGAAGCGCGACGGGAGAGCAAGTGGGGACTAGAGCGGGAACTGGATAATAAGCGGGAGCGGTAACGGAAAAGCGACCTGTAGCGGAGGAGCGAGTGGGAAAGGGAAAGGACGCGAGAAAGCAAGAAAGAGCAGGAAAGCGACCAGAAACGGGAGAGCAAGCGGGAGCGGGAAAGCGAGGGATCGCGAAAGCCACCGGGAACGAGAGAGCAAGCGGGGAAGGAAACGGGAGAGAGAGAAAAAAAACAATAGAAAAACCCCGGGCAACGCTGGGTACCCCGCTAGTATTTTGAAATATTAATTTTATTTTCTTTATGTAAATCATATACGTATTTAAAATTTTTAAAAGTTTTGATTTCCGTCGTTCAACGATCCGTTGTATGTTGTAAGATATCTTGAATTTTTATTAAAAAAAAAATTTTAATACATATTTCGATATCGTTTTTTTTTGTCCATATACAATAGAAAAGAAGATTTTCAATGTTAATGTTTAAAAAATAATATAAAGTATAAAAAATATTTTTTTTAAAAACAACGCTCCTATACTAATAAACTAGAAGTTTAAAAATAATATTAAAGTGTACATATTAACAGTTTTTGAACTAAATTTTTTGTTTGGAAGATTAAAGCGTTGGGCGATAATGGGTTATAGATAATATAAAGATAACGCTCAACGTTCTTATATTCAAGACGAAACGTTTAGTACAAAAACTGTTAATATGACCACTTTACTATTATTTGTTAACTTTTGTACGTTAGCATAGGAGAGTTGCTTAAACAAAATAATTCTTATACTTTATATTATTTTTTATTGTTTAGTGTTTATTTTTTTAAATGCTTTTTTAAGTGCTTTTATTTAACTTCACTTTGTCTTTCTGTTTGTTTGCTTGTTTGTTTGTCTGTTGTGATCAAATCTTAGAAAAAAAATTCACCCACTTTTCGACCACCTAGAGCTCTAAAACTTTCGGGAAAGTTTTATTTTGGATGACAATACATGAATTGAATGTTTCCGACATGAATTAGGATATAAATCAATTAAAATTGATCAAATCAAATTAATCAAGTTTATGTATAAGTCGTCAGAGGTCCAAAATAATTAAACAGTACGGATGTTCATTTATAAGTCGCCAGAGGTCCAAAATAATTAAACAGTACGGATGTTCATTTATAAGTCGCCAGAGGTCCAAAATAATTAACGGTTGTTTTAGATTTAAAAATTTTAGTTCGTTGACTCAGATAAAGAGGCAAACAAAAGAATTAAAAAAAATATTTTTTATCTTTACTTGTTATAAATATAAATATTATTTATGTTTTATTATTTTTTACTGTTTAAATTTGTTTTGAAATCTAAAACGGATTAATGTCACCCATCGAAGTACAATAGTTTCCAAGCGTTGAATTAAATTTTTTTATATATTTTATTATTTTTCATTTAGTGTTCAAAAAATGTCTTATACCCTAACATTTAAACCAAAATTTTTATTTAAATTTCTTTTATCTAAAACGGATTAATGTATTTAATGTCAACCATCGAAGTAGAAACCGAGCTCGACGTTGCCTAACTTCGTTGATCGGACAAGTCAAAAACAACGTTTGCGCTGAAACAACAAATATATTACAAACAAACAACAAACAACATTGCAAGTTAATATAAGCGTTGTAATAAATAACACGTTAATTTAAATAAAATTACGACGTAGATAAGTAATATTTCAAATCACTACAATTATACATCTCCGAATGGATGAGAAACAAATATCGACTGACAAAACATCGACTTTATAAGAAATATACTTGTGTCTATGAATCATCTCCCATTTTATAAAAATAAAAATATATAATTAAAGGCCATTAAAAAACTTCAAACAATATATTTCTCACAAAAAGTCTCGGAAAAGATGTTCACAAAATGTTTATGATTTTTTAATGACCGACAAGGGTGTCTTGTATTACAGCAGTAGAGCACAATGTGGTTCTTTGCCACTACGTGATCCATGGACTCAACAGTTAGTCGTTTATGGGCTTAAAAGTTACTTGAAGAATCAGACAGCCGTCAATAAGAAACGGGGACCCTTCCCCACTGGAACCACTGGTCTCACAGCCTGTTGCACCAACATCATCAATGGACGAGCTATTACGACCACCGATTTGTTCTGCTAACTCACTAAGGCTGAGTCGCTGGTCTAGCTCTGTCGACTCAGCTGAAAACCGTCCTCTGCAAAAGTTTTTTCTTCCACTTACCAGCACAACCTCTTTTTGCAGTTTGGTCTGCGGACCGGCAATTACAATTCCTAGTTGGAATTCAAGCGGACGTGGGTGTTGATCGAGTATAAGATTTGAAGAGAGAATCATCCGACATTCACCAGGAGTGCTTGCCGAAGCACTGGTGTAAGAAAGACTAGAATTTGAGCCTCTAGGGTAAATTTTTAATTCCCATTCCCAGCTTTGGGCAGGCACCGTGCAAGCTAACGTGCTAAATCTGAGCGAAACTTCAGAACGATCGCCATACGAACTGTAATTGGAAATAACCAGTCTTTTGTCCCAACGAAGGTCAAGATAGTTTCGTAAAAGATAAGACGGCCCATTGAACTCTTGCATACTGGATCTCACCGTAAGCGGTAGCGAGATATATTTATAGGCGCTGTTTATGAACCTCAGGAATAGCTCTGGGTGTCTTTCTGCCAGAGGATGTCCTTCAATCTCGCACAGCTGACTAGCAGACATCATGGCAAACCTGACGTGAGGCAAAATTGCTAAGAGATCTTCTTCTTCTTTTTTTTCTTCGCTTCGTGACTGCAAGTTGTCGCCGTTGTAATTGAAACTTCTGCTGCGACTTATGCCACCGGTCGTTGCAACACCTCCCCCACTGTTACTGCCGTTTACTTCGCCGGAGAAATTTTTCAGCTGCTTCTCGCTACTACTTTCTCCAACTCCACATCCATTTTTAACTGTCGGGTTGTTTTTTATCACCCACGTTTGCACTGCTAACCACACATCTCTTTCATCTTTCACAACCAGTTCTGAGGATTTTATTATTTCCACCAGTTGTTCCCTGTCCATGCCCAGCCATTCGCTTTCCCACTCAAGAGAAAACATTAGTTCTTCAGCCTTTTCTGCTAGGAGGTTCACGCAAGCTTTTATCAAAATTTGATGTCCGTTTCTGACACCGTATTGGAACCATAAATGAAAAACTTCTTTTAACTGAATCTTAGCTAAAATTTGATTTAGTGTAAATTTGAGACACACTTGTCGAAAGTCTTCCACGTTGTACTTATCAGCTAAAGCAAGAAGAGGCAGCGTGTTGTCGAGGTTCAGTGCAACGCTTCTGCAGTAAAGGAATTTGAGGAAGGATCCAAATACTTTTTCACACTCAGGCTCTTCATGCAGTTCCACTTCCTTTAAGCAACATAAATATATATTTGTAATTTCATAAATATATTTTTTGATTTTGAATTTTAAAATTTCAACACTTTCTATTACATTGCCTCAATAACTTACAAGTTTAGTGTCATCCCTCCAGTCACGTGAGCAGAACATTCGTTCAAAGACATCGCTGGAATTTACTATGACGAGGCGATGAGCTTTGAAATTTCTTGGACCTACCTTCAGAGTAACGTCGCTCAAAGATCTGTTGTTGAAGAACCTGCCCAGTTGGTCGAACGCCGCTTTGACATCGCCACAACATGACACCTCCTCAGATCCAAAAACGACTGACCCAGCTGTTGAAGCAAACATAGAAGATGAAGAACAAACTGATGTTGTCATCGATGGGGCTGAAGGGCCACAAAGTTCATGACCAGGGTATGAATTCCATAAAGACTGGTGACTTATGTCGAATAGTTGTACGGTCTCTCGATCAGGTGTGGCAACAACGCTAGATGACTGAGTGATATTGGAAGGCCTTTGTTGAGCATGATTCTGATGATGAAATCTTGATAAATGGGAACTATTCCTTTGACGAGTTTGATCTTGAAGGTAGTTCTCAATCGGTAGCTCTTCCGCTTCGTCAAACACCGAACTAATTGACGGTGGCCTGATTTCCTGCGAACCACGTTCTGTGACTCGAGAGTGAAACAATCCAGAAAAGATGTCACTTCCTCCTCCTCTTAGCTCTTCTTCCTGTGAGCTGGGAGCCAAACTGTCATCGTATCGACTGCGACTCGTAAGCTCAACACGACCAGTCTCGCTTGAGTAGTTTTGGCGAAAACCTGCTAAATGGCTGACGGGTAAGAAATATGACTGGGGTTGTCTGTTGTGTCGGTTTGTATCGGACATTCAATTTGAATTGCAAATACTCAAATTCCTTGAGGATATTCTAGTTTACAACTTTTCAAGTAGAACTAAATTACACGCGTTTTTTCTGAAACGAGAAAAATATAAATTACAGTTTAATAAAATCGCTTTTAATAAGCTTGAGAAACTGTTAACAAAATTGGCTTTGCGCTAGTTTGCACGCAAGGACATATGTCATGAAGCGATGAAAAAATTACTTGATGCATACAATGACAAAAATTTCGAACCTTTGAAACAAGTTGAAATTACATCGTCAGATCAGATTTTCCTTCTTTATATCACCAGCATAATTCCTGCGAAAATATTTTCATTGTTTACACAGAATTGGCATGCACATCGCACATACACACACGGACATACTCATGGCGGCTCACAGCAGCTTCTACCTAGAAAATGGATCGATACACAGCTATCATATACCCTAATGAAGATTTTGTGCTAGGAATCAATGGAAAAATCTTGTCTTATTTCAAACAATTAAACCAGTTTACCTAGTATCGCAGATTTTCTAAAGTAAACATTTTTTTTGAAATAATAGTGTTGAGAAAAAATCGCAACTTGTTAGTAACAAGTAAACTATTAGTAAAATTTTAATGAGTCAAAAATACAAGCTACAAAAATATAGTCTTTTTGCAATTATCACGTGATGACAAAAATGCTTCATTTTATATTTTTGTAAATAAATGAAATGTTTCTTCGTCTACGCCTACGCTTTTGTCATTAAAATCACATACAGCGACAATTGCATGGAATTTTAGTTTGAGGGTAACTTTTTTGTTCTTATCTCATTTTTATCTAGTTTCCTTAGATAATCACAAAAAGTTTTTAAATGTACTTATTATTTATTTAATATTGCGCACAATATTTAAAATAGCGTGTTTTTCTCGTTCTCGTTCGCTTTCCCGCTCCCGGTCGCTTTCCCGATCCCGGACGCTTTCCCGCTCTTGGTCGGTTTACCTTTCTCGCTCTCAGTTACGTTTTCGTTCCCTCTTGTTTTCCCGTTCCAGTTTCCGCTCATTTTCTAATTCCCGTTTCCGCTCGCTCTCCCGCTCCCGCTCATTTTGTGACCGATTTCAATTTTTTTTTACTGAAACCTTCCTCCATTGCCTCTCAAGCTTGTGTAAAAATTTCATTACGATCGGATGAATGGTGTAGCAACGCATAAGTTATTTACACACACACACACATAACCTTATTTTTATATATATAGATGACATTTTTTAGAATTTATATATAAATAAACATTTATTTAATTTTACTTGATTTGTTCCTGTTTTAAAACAGATAATTACTATTTTTAATTACAACATTTTTTTCAAACATTTTTAAGCTTTAATAGAACGCCTTGTCATTGGATGACGGGAAGTTAGTTAATCTTCACTTTCAAGGCTTGCAAACATTCAAGCAAGCAATCAAGGCGGTGAAGTTAATATAAGAGATTTAACAAATAAGCCGTAAAACGAGTTTTTTCACAAATTCCTTATACTTCAAGATTCGCGGCTTTTAAGTCATTGTAATTTTTTAAGCCAAATTTCTTTGAATTTATATAAGTAAACATTTATTTATTTAATTGTATTTGATTTGTTTTTGTTTTAAAACATAGATAATTATTATTTCTAATTACATTTTAAAAAAATTTTAAACTTTAATAGAACGCAGTGTCATGAGGAGCAAGTTCATATTTCAAATTTCAGCTCGATTGGTGGATGACGGGAAGTTAATTAACTTTCACTTTCAAGGTTTGCAAACTTACGGGCAAAAATCCAAGACCGGCGGTGAAGTTAATATAAGGAATTTAATAAGTAAGCCGTAAAAACGATGTTTTTTCAGAAATTCCTTATATTTCATTTCTAGTGATTGTCCATATGTGTGGATTTTTATGGCTTCTTATTTATTATTATTATTATTGTTATTATTATTATTATTATTATTATTATTATTATTATTATTATTATTATTATTATTATTATTATTATTATTATTATTATTATTATTATTATTATTATTATTATTATTATTATTATTATTATTATTATTATTATTATTATTATTATTATTATTATTATTATTATTATTATTATTATTATTATTATTATCATTATCATCATTATCATTATCATTATTATTATTATTATTATTATTATTATTATTATTATTATTATTATTATTATTATTATTATTATTATTATTATTATTATTATTATTATTATTATTATTATTATTATTATTATTATTATTATTATTATTATTATTATTATTATTATTATTATTATTATTATTATTATTATTATTATTATTATTATTATTATTATTATTATTATTATTATTATTATTATTATTATTATTATTATTATTATTATTATTATTATTATTATTATTATTATTATTATTATTATTATTATTATTATTATTATTATTATTATTATTATTATTATTATTATTATCATTAAGAAAACCGACACGGGCAAGGGCAACTCGGGCAAGTCCTTTGCCGGAAACAGAAATATCAGCGCACAAACTTCGCTATGCCTGCAATATCAATAAAAATAAACTTTGTCTCCATAAAAACCATCCAATGAAATTTTAAATAAATTTAAGTCACTGGACTCCACCACAGACCTAGGAAGACCATTCCATGCAGCCACCACACTGTTACTGAAGAAAAATTTCATACAGTCTCTCTTTGCCATCCTTGTCGACAATTTCAAACCATAACCCCTTGTTCTCTGATCTGGACAAGCTATATATCATGGACAGAGATCCTCCTGCAACTGACCACACACGATTCTATAAAGCAGTGTAAGATCCGCACGTTCTCTTCTGTATCTCAAAGAAGGAAGGTTCAAGGGTCTCAGTCTTTCTTCATGTGTTAACCTCTTACATGAGTGCATCTGTACTTTTTCCAGTGCTTCAACCAAATTTCGACTATAGGGGTTTTACACCTGTACTGCGTACTCCAGCTGAAACCTGACCAAGGATTTATATAATCCCACAAAAGCTTTGTCTGACAAGCGTTTGAATTTTCTTGTTTTCAGTCCTAGCATTGCATTGGCTTTGTTTATTTTGCCGAAGACGTGTTCTTTAAACTGAAGTTTAGTGTCTACAATAACACCTAAGTCGTTTATTGCATCTACCCTTGGAAGTTTATGGATTGAACCTTCTGTGTTGACAACTTGTAATTAAAGTGATGGTGTCCTCCTACATTTAAAACTGAAAACTTTTTTATATTGACCTTCATTTTCCAGCTGTCGAACCAGCGAGAAAACTTGTTTATATCTTTTTGTAATTCATTATTGTCACAATTAATTGCAATTGATTTGTTTTTCTTTTACAAATAAATAATTAATATTTTTAATTACACAAATATTTCAAACTTTAGTGGAATGCATTGTCATGAGGAATGAGCCTATATTTCAAATTTCAGCTCAACTAGATGACGGGAAATTTTTACTTTCAATGTTTGCAAACATTCGAGCAATCAAGAAAGACCGGCGGTGAAGTTAAAATAAGGGATTTAAAAATCTAAGAATTGGGTAAAGGAGTCCGAAGGATGTACGGAAGAACAACGCTAACACGACAGAGACACGAACACGCACAATCGCAAACTATCTTTATTCCGAAAAAACTAACCCATAAAAACAAAGTTTTTATTATAAATCCTTTATATACGATCCTAGATTTCCGGTACTAATTCCTTTTACAGCCCAGAGCCAAATTCAAAAATTAAAAATCCGTTAAAATTTGGTGTTTTTTGAAAAACCTAATTATACAATTTCCGATCAAACTGAAATTTTGATAGATTCAATTGTCTCGCAGCCCAAGTCGATGTGCCAAATTTCAGCTCGATCGGATAACGGGAAGTGAGTTAATTTTGAGACTCAAAGTTTGTGACCGACAGGAAGACAGACAGACAGACAGACGGGAAGACAATCGAAAATAATATAAAGGATTTAAAAAGGAAGACACTCAGTGGCGTTTGTGTAGGGTTGACTAAGCGAGACCCATGCATGTTTTAATCTTGATAACGAAACAGTTTAATAACGGGTGGTTTCCTGGGTATACGCGGGTATACGGCGTTTACCGACTGGTTATCGACGTCTCTGGGTGTATAACGACTGATTTTGCCAAGCTTGCAACGTATTTACAGCGCAATTAGAAAAAACTATATATGAGTATATGAAATTAAGCAGTCAGAATCGACGAATTGGTCGCGTTCTAGGGGTGATGTGGATGTCGACCGTGTCGAGCAACTTTAGGACAGTGAAAGCAGTTCATCGGCAGTTCTTTAGATCACACTTCCAGAAATACTTTTCGAGGTCTCATTAAGCTATTAGATAGTCCTGAATTCCTGTGTGATCTTGGCGTTATGTAGGGCATTCTTCAAGAGCTGTCTATATTCTCACTGGAGCTTTAGTCACGTACAGTCACTATGCATTGAGCTGAAATACTTATAAAGTGGACAATCAGAGTTATCGAATCACATAAAGATAACCCGGACGAAAAAAAATATGAAGCATTGCAGGCCAATGCTGACGGCAATTTTCGATGAATAAATCTAAAATCTCCCAACAAACTTGTAAGCATTAATCATCGTCAGTTTGTGCAAAGCGTGGCTATGACAACACGAGGTCACGTCTCTGTACTGAAGCGAATCCATCGAATGTGCAGTTGCTGAAGGATATGAAAGTTGTGTATATAAGTAACAAGGCCAACACAACTGAACTGTTCATCCGTCATGGCGAAGCTGAAATTTGCCGAATATGTAGAATGTAGACGTTTACAGCTTGGTGAGGCCGAGGCCATTCAAGGAATGCGTGAACTGGTTGAATGTCCAAACAACACGCCTACGAAATTGACACCATTCTTGAAGACACTTGGTACGCTTCCTTGCAGCACAGTCGAGTGTGATGAATGTAATTCTAACAAAACTCAGAACGTCTCTGACTATTGAACATCTTTTCATGTTTGAGAACATGAACGGTCCTCCAATAGCCATGTTTAAGCCAAGAAAATACGTCAGATCGTGGTTGACAAACCATCGGACATGTAGTTCGAGGCATTTTGAACAGGACGAGAAATTCCATGAACTGTGGACAATATTTGACAATGATTAAATTTTTCAATTATATATATATATACTAGCAGTGCCCGTAGCGGCTTCGCTCGCATGAAATTAGAGAGTTTGAACCGTGCATCCATAGTAGAGATCAATTTTTTAGGTCTCGGCTCGGCCCGTCGACAACTTAGCCCAGCCCGTTTTAAAAACCTAAACTCCTGGCCCGGCACAGCCCGTCTGAATTAGGCCCGGCCCATTCTTACAGGCTTAGAAGTTCTATATACTTGATGAAAAACTTCGGCCCGTCCCACCTTGACTTCAGGTTTGGCCCGGCCCAACTGAACACCCTAAAATCACTAAAATATCTATATACTTGGTGAAAAACCTCGGCCCGTTCCACTTTGATTTAAGGTTTGGCCTGGCCCGTGTGAAGACTCTAAAATAACGGCTTGGCCCGACCGGGGATAAACTGAACTTAGCTACTTTTAACTGGCACAAAACTTCAAAATACTAATTTTTACATTTGTAGCACTTACAGTTTTTGAGTAGCAGTTATTTTGAAATCAAATAACCCTTTTTTCCACCCCACATTTGATGTCCTGGAAACCAAATTTTTAAAAAAATGTTGAAACACTTATATCATAATTTTTTGAGTAAATACTAAATACTAATTTTGACATCTGTAGCATTCACAGTTTTTGAGTAGCAGTTACTTTAAAAACCAAAGAAAACCTTTTTCCACCCCACATTTGAGGTCCTGAAAACCAAAATTTCAAAAAATGGTGAAACACATATATCCTTATTTTTAGAGTAGAAACTAAATACTAATTTTTACTTTTGTAGCATTAACAGTTTTTGAGTAGAAGCTACTTAAAAAACCAAATAACCCAATTTTCCAACCCACATTTGAGGTCCGGGAAACCAAATTTGTAAAAAATGGTGAAACACGTATATCTTTATTTTTAGAAAAGAAACTAAATAATAATTTGTACATCTGTGGTATTTACTGTTTTTGAGTAGCAGTTACTATAAAAGACAATTAGCCCTATTTTCCACCCCACATTTGAAGTCCTGGAAACCACATTTTCAAAAAATGCTAAAACACGTATTTCATTATTTTTGGAATAGAAACTAAATACTAATTTTTACTCCTGTAGCATTAACAGTTTTTGAGTAGAAGCTACTTTAAAAACCAAATAACCCAATTTTCCAACCCACATTTGAGGTCCGGGAAACCGAATTTTCAAAAAATGGTGAAACACGTATCTTTTTATTTTTCAAAAAGAATCTATATACCAAATTTCAAAAAAAAATTTTAGAAAAAATTTTTAGAAAAAAGTTTGTTTTCCAGTTTTTTCCCCTCAGGAGCAAAATTTTCAAAAATCCTTTCTTAGCGGATGTTTACGCTATAAAAGTAATATAAGTTCCAAATTTCACGTTCCTAGGATGAGGCGTTTGAGCTCGGCGTTGATTATCAGTCAGTCAGGACATGTTCTTTTATATATATATATATATATATATATATATATATGCTTTGAAACTGTCGAACTGCAAAGTGATTTAAAGCACTAATATGTTTATTGTACATTGTAAATTGTCTCTTACTCTGTACATTTCTCCAATGACATCAGTATTATTAGGGAGGAACGGGAGAAGGGAGAGCGTATACCCTGTGCTTTTTTTGCAAAGCAGCACTGAGTTTAATCGAAACTCGAACAACTTTATTGCTGTCATGATTGTGGTCAGCGAAGCTGTATTTGTGGTTCAATAACTTAGAAATGTTTTGGCAGCTGCACTTATTTTGGATAATCGCCTGCTTTACCAAACCATACTTTAAGGTGGTCGATGACAAAAATAATGAAGTGTCGGGCCGGAATGGGACAGGTGAAGTCGGGTAAATGGCCATGCAGTGTATGCAGAAAAGGTGTTGGCTCCAATTCTATTTGTTGTGTGGATTGTAAGAGTTGGGTCCATAAAAGGTGCAGTGGCATTTTGGGTAGTTTGAAAGATCTTTTTGGCTTCCGTTGTAAGAGTTGTTGGGTGAGGTTGAGCCAGGCGTAAAGGTGGAGTGTGTGACCAAGTTCTGTTACCTAGGTGACACATTAGGTGCAGGAGGAGGTGTAGAAGAGGCGGTGAGAGCTAGAGTGCGTTCTGCCTGGGCTAAATTCAAAGAGTTATCTCCTATCTTGACCACCCGTGGTGCATCCTTTCATGTGAAAGGAAAGGTGTATAGGGCATGTGTTCAAAGTGTCCTTGTTTGTGGCACTGAAACATGGTCTATGAAGGTGGAGAATCTAAGAAGTTTAGAAAGGGCAGAGCGTATGATGGTTAGATGGATGTGTGGTGTTTCGTTGAATGATCGTGCACGTAGTGTGGATTTGTATAGCCTTCTGAATGTTCCTTGTGTGGCTGATGTGGTGAGACGTGGAAGACTAAGGTGGTTTGGACATTTGGAGCGTAAAAGTACAGATGATTGGGTTTCGGCAATTAGAGATGTGGATGCTGTAGGAGTGAAAACTAAAGATAGAAGTAGGAAGACTTGGTGGGAATGTGTGAAGAAAGACATGGATGAGCTCGGCCTGAAGCGGCAGTCTGCCCTGGATTGTGACTTGTGGAGGGGCCTGATATGGAGAAAACGTCCAACCCTAGCATAGCGTGGAATAGGGACGTTTCAAAAATAAATGATGATGATGATGATGATGAAAAATAGTTAAGGTATTAAATCTCGAAACTGCCGTGAAATCAAAAACTAAAAATCAAACAACATCTTCCTTTCTTCATAGACCAAATTTACAAGCAAACAATTGTTAGTAATGAAAATAAATTAAGCAAAACAGTTTGCTTTTGTACGATCTATGAGTATGTGTGTATGTGATGATAAGATGAAACCAAAGAGAAGAAATTGAAAGAAACAGGAAGAGGATGTCTCCCATGAGATGTGTTACTTAAAAAATTATGACTTCACATATGACCCAAAAAAGATACTAAGTATGTACTTGTTTGTAAATGTAAATATTACCATGTATTCATATTAATATAAATGTTAATATTAATATTTTCAGAGTGTCAAAGGAAGCTGTTTGTTGGCATAGAAATTGATTTTTTTAAAAAGTTTTTATGTCTTAAAAAGCTAGAACTGAATATTCATTAAAATTAAGTGCACACATACATAATGAATTCACATACGCTACTGTACACACACATATTAGCATTCTCACAAATAAAATTGAGTATGAAACCATTTTTAATAATATAAAATGAATTATGAAAAATTAAAAAAGAGAATTCAATCATAGAAATGCGGTATTTGACTTGACTGACAATTGGATTAGGAAATACAGAACTCATTTGAATGTGATGATGATGATGTTATCGATAAGTTAATTAAAAAATTAAATTGAAATTCAATGGATGAAAATTAGCAGAGAAAAACTGAAAGGAATTGAAACATCACAATGTGTACAAATCACATTTTGTTCCTGGAAGAAGAAATTTGACCTCTTGAGGCATAACAGACAATTGAAAAAATTTAAACCCACTGATTTAAATAAAAATATCTTCTTTTAAAAAAAAATAATAAAACATAAGGAAGCTACTATCAACTGTTTAAACTGTTGGTGGTTTGTTGTTTAGAGGCAGAGATGTTTGAAGACGTGGAGTGGGGGGTACGACCGGGACGTGCCCACGTGTACACCGTACCCTCCTGACACGAAGTAATAAAACAGTCCTCTAGAAATATTAATGAAGTCATTCTTTCATGTGCAATTTTCTTACAGGTGAGCGGTTCGATGAGGGGCACTTCGTGAAGACCAGGGCATGCCGGAGTACCCAGAAGTTTTGTGACCGTGGCAATAGCGTGGTTGCTGGTGTTATTGTGATGGTTGGTGGATTTCGTAGTCGCCGAGGAGAGGGTGGAGTTAGAGTTTGGTGGTTGTTGTCGAGCCGTAGAGTTGCTCGAATTTCGACTAAAAAAACTCGGAAGGGTGCTGGCATTGTATCCTTTGGAAAATTTCCCAGATTTTTTTTTCCCTATTATTTCCGAGTGGTCACTGGAGTTTGATTGGTTGGCGAGTCGTGTCGAAAAAGAAGATGACCCCGAGGATGACGATGAAGTATTGAGAAAAGTGGTTGTCACTACACCGACTGGAGTTTCTTCTTTTACATTTGTTGTCGGTGTACTGTACGAGTGGTGATTTGCTTCTGTTGATGATAGCGATGAAAAGTGTTCAACACCGGGTATCGGTTTTACGGTTTTGATGGAGTCGGAAGCGACGATCGCGGCCGTTGACGATGTCGGAGTAATTGTCGTCACCGATGCTTGCTTCAGAATGTCTTCAGTCAAGTCCCAGAGACACAATCTCGTGTCTTGTCCGACCGAACCGAACCGGTACGATGCGATTCGAGTTTCGGATTCTGAAGTTGGCCTGCTGCACGACTTCTCGGTGCTACTTCCCACACCACTGTTTGGTCGGCTTCTTCTTTGTTTCCTCGTTGAACCGTCGAGAAGCAATGTGGAATTTGTTTTTTCTGCATTGTTCGATGCATCCATTATCCCAGAATAGTCATCGTCTTCATCGCTGGCAAAGTCAACAACTTCCTCACCGTCGACAAGCGTGTTATAAGAGTCGAAGGCAACAACATTTACCCACGACGTGTGTCCCCTTCCCCTGCAGACGACCCTTGCTTCGTGAAAGGACCACACGGTTACCAAGTCATCTTCACCTCCCGTGGCTACATATTTACCATCTGGTGACCAGCACACGCTTAAAAGACCTCCAAAGTAGCTCTTCATCTTGTTCAGAAACTCAAATTGATCAAAGTTATAAACTCTCAGAAATCCATCTTGGCATGCCATAGCTAGAAACCTTTTAAAAAATCAAAAATTAGAAAGTGAAAATACTTTCAACCAGTCTTATTTGATTTAATAAATAGATCAAAGTGTCAAAAATACGACAATTTCACAATATATTTCACAACTCAAAGCAATTAAATAAAAACATCATCAGAAATCAGACAAATTCTGTCAGAAATCTGATAACCCTTTTGACATTTACAATATCTTTACAAATCTTGTAATATCATTATTAGGTCTCAAAACATAAACATATATACAAACAAGCATCCAAACCCCAAACATATATACCTGCATAAACACCAGTTTACTAAAAAATATATACAAACATAATCATTGGGACCCTAAAAATATATAAGAGCATTAAAACTCATTTCATTTCCGATCATAAAACCAAAGATGACTGATCAAATTCAACCCTTCCAATCTTCTTTCACCTTGAACAAGGAGAGAACGAGAATTCATTGATACCAGGCGATCCATCGACCAGCCATCTGTACAACGGGTTGCGTGTGCTCTTTGTTTTACACGTGTAGACAGAAAATCCCTCGCCCTGTTTGAACAGCTGATACGTAGGTGCAGCTGGACAGCAAGGCAGCTCCTCGTGATAAACATAAAGCTGACCACTCAGGTGAGAGACGAGAAATTGATTGGGTGAGCCAGGTAACCATTTAATGCAGGTGACCTTTGTTTTATCTATCAACCTCTGTTGGCATGAATTTCATTAAAATGTATACATGCATACAATGCCACTTAAAAAAAATATCTTACGATTTTTTCAAGTGATAAAATTCATTTACTAAGAATTAAATTAATATAAAGGCTTTAATGTTAATTTGAATTACTTTTCAGTTAGTTAGATGTAAGTTTAAGATATAGAACGATCCTCAATGTTTCAAATGAGCAGTGCAAATTATCCAAGTTCATTTGCATTAGATCAAATTTCACGCAGTGTTTAAAAAAATAAACTGAAAAATATTCAATCAAAAACCAAAATCATTACATTTTTAAATTGTAAAAGTTATTATTGCAATGTTTAATTATGAAGCTACACAAAATTATGCCTGAAAACTGTACAAATAATAATCATCAAATAATACAAACAGACATGACTTATTCATATAATCAAATACCACCAGAGCTTCTTTGAAAAGTAAAATTTTAAATTTCTATTTAACAAAACAATGATCCTAAGAAAAACTTTCTCAATTAAAATTTTCATCTTAAACAATATTTTTTTATTTGCTTACTGCACGTGCTACAATTTTAACAGAAGAATTAAAAAAACTAATTTCCAACACCAACATCTTCATTGAAAAGCTTGCTCAACTCCTTTCCAACAGGATCAACCAACTGAACTTGCCCTGCAGAGAAGCCAATGACAAGCATGAGATGATCTGTTCGTGCAGTTGTGGAGTTGAAATCATGGCACGTGGGGGAGGTACCTCGATACAACCGTTTGTCCAGGGGTCTTGTCAGGTCGGCAGCCTGTGGAATAAAACGCAAAGACATCAGATGAAAAAAGAAAATTTGAAAACAGACTACGCACAGTGCAATTTTAATACACATATCAAATACATGAATAGCACAAGTAACTTTTGCTACCGGCTTTTAGAACTTTGACAATTCATTGAAACAATGGCAAATACATTTCTTACATAATGTAGGTAAATATTGTCACAATTAGAGTAAGAGTTAACACTAACTAACCACATTATTCACACAAAAAGCAACAAAAAAAAATCAAACAAAAAAATCATTCTCAGGTACTAGAGCCAGTACTTAAAAATATCAGTTTCATAGTTGGGACAAATAAATCCCACTCGAGATAAAATAACAAGCCAGTAGAGGGTCCTATTTGTAAAAGTTGTTCCTGGCAAAGTACTTGTGCTCAAAGATGCAATAAGCAACATAAAAATATAATAAAATATTTGTAAAAATATGCTAAATTTTTTTTATACCAATAAGGTTGAATATTTTGCCTTAATTAATTTATGTGTCCCTTATGCCTCTCCATCCCCCCTTTCCAAGGAATATGGGTTTAGAGTAAGATTCATAACTTGACTACTGTTTGCAATTTTGAACTATTTTACTACGGAAGTTATGTTATGAAGCTGGCTAATTACCAGGTGGGAGAATTAAGCAGCAGAAGCAATTTGCAATGTTTGGCATCGCACTGTCAAGAGCACCGACCAAGAATTAATAACTTCATCAGTCATTTAAGGGACCTAAATTTAAATAATCAAAACAATATAGATATAAATACAGAAGGTCTCACAAAAATAGTATAAACTAGCATAAATACTACCTTTTTTATGCCATTGTATGGATAAACGTAAATTTCTTTTCCGATATTAAAGCACAAACGGTCCTCGATTATGCCGGTTTCATCATCTTTTGACCTGACTAGCGACACTTTTACAGGAAGATTGCTGTTGACAGAAGTGGTGCCATTTGCCATTGGCAGACGCGTTGGACGAGCATATTCAGAGTGATTTAAAAGCTTGTACGTACCTTCCCTGGTTACGAACTGATTTCTTATATCCCTCGACTCGTCTCTGCTGTAATTAGGGTCACCAGAATAACGAGCCATGGATCCTAAAGGCTCGTTAAAAACTGACATTTCAAGTCAAAGAACACAATATTCCTTCAAGCTTTATTTTGTTTTTACACTTTATTTACAATGCCGATCAAGATTTGTAGAAACTACACATACCAAAGAACATACATACACATAGATATTTTTGTTTACGTTCTGCTCGAGGTTATGGAAAACCGCCAGTAAGTGTTTTTCGTTTTGGGAAATAAACTAGAGCACAAATGCTTTCATTGTCAGCACCAGGTTTGTTGGGACGTTAAATTGAAATGACGCGATGAATTATAGTTCTAATTTTCATCCATCATGGGCATTATGTAGGTAGTACCTATTATAAAGCCAGCGTTCGACGCGGTTGACCACGAAAATTCTCAACAATCAACTACTAGAGTTATTTTTTGGCATTGGAAATACAAAGTACCTACCGCACTAGCCTGGTTCCACTCATATTTTACGGACCTGAGCCACTAAGCACTAGGCTCAATTGGCGATTCGGGGGACATCCTTTAATTATATCAACAAAATAGGGGGAGGGGGTTTGAAAAAGTTTAACAATTGTTGACATGGGAGAGAAGGGATTTCAAGACAAATTGACGTCAACAATGTATTTTTTACAAGAGTTAATAAATCAAAAATAGGTAAAGTAATAAATGCAATATGCTAGTCAGTCAATTAATCTACCTACCCCTAAAAAACATTCAAAATACGACAGTTTACGATAATCGTAAACTGTGTCGTATTTTGATTTCTACTTAAAACTAAACTGTACAATAAATAAATAAAACTGATTGATCTAAAATTGTAAGGTGAAACCGTAAGATCCCACACTTTTAAACTACAGTCTCTGAAGTTTGACAACATGCTACCTCGATCGGCAAAGGCTTTCAAAAATTCTTCCATATAATGTCTTTTCATTCAGTTGCAAAGTAATATATAATAATAGTTTGTTGAACACACAAAGAATCTCAAATAAACATGAAATTTTATTCAATTTTGACTGGCTCATAACTATTTAATTTTGGTAGGACTTTTGTTGTGGCATGCATGCTGCAAAGGCCAGCAAGATCTTCAGTAATTTCAAAATTTTCATTGACTCCACGGATTTTGTACTATTTTTCGATTTTTAATGAAGTTTTTAAAAGATTTCACTATAATTTTCAAATATTTAAACAAAGCAGAGCGTGACGCCAATGCCAATTGATAGCCCGCGGGCCGCGGGTTGGCCACCCTTGTACTAAAAGGTTAAAAATAATATTGAAGTGTACATATTAAAATTTTTTGAACTAAATGTTTCGTTTGGAAAATTAAAGCGTTGGGCGATAGTAGGTTATAGATATTATATAGATAACGCCCAACGCTCCTATCTTTAAAATGAAAAGTTTAGTTCAAAAAATGTTAATATGTAGACTTTAATATTATTTTTAACCATAGTTTTTAACTTTTTAGTACATTAGTATTCGAGCATTGTTTTAACAAAAAATATTTTTATGCTTTATAGTTTATATTTTTTAGTGTTTCTTTTTTTTATAAATCTAAATATTATTTATATGTTTTATTATTTTCATTTTTAACTGTTTAAATTTTTTTAAATCTAAAAACGGATTAATGTATTTAATGTCACCCATCGAAGTACTAACCGAGCTCGACGTTGCTTAACTTCGTTGATAGGACGAGACGCGGTGTTTTCAAAAAAATGTTTGCGCTGAAACAAACAAATATAAAACAAACAACACTGCAAGTTAATATAAGCGTTGTAAAAATAGGACGTCACAGCAGGACCGTAACCAGCTATGGGACCGGGGAAGCCCAGGCTCCCCAGTTTTGTTCAGGTCCCCCAGTTTTGGTCGGGCCCCCCAGCTCAACCAGGTCTCCAAGTTTTTGTATTGCTGTCTAGTTCAACAAAGCAAATGTTAATAAGTTGTTTGAATTTGCTCTGACAAAGGATGATAAATTGCGTAGGATTTCACAAAACATGCCTCAAAATGCCAAGTACTTGTTGCTTCTCATCCAAAACGAGGTAATAGAATTGATTGCCCATATGGTACAAGAATTGATTGTCGAAGATTTTGACATTAACAGTATTCGATCAATTGCGGCAAAACTCGAGATCAGTGAAATGTCGAGGATATGTAAACTTGTAAAGCTTGTTGTTGTTGTTGGCAAGCGGCGTGCGGTCTCTCACATATTATCGCTCAGAGGTTTTCTATTCGGAAAGATAAGTCAATATACTTTTTCTTATCTTATTTTGAGTAGTGGAAGTTTTATTTTGCATTTATCTTACAAATATGGTTCTCAAAAGCAAGGAAATGATTAAGTGCATTAACTGTAGTATGTATGGAAGCGGTGAAAACTTCATAGATTCCGTATGCAACAATTGTTTGAGAATTGACAAGTTGGAGAAAGAGGTTGAGAAATTGCTATTAAAGACATCTGCAGAAAAGGCAGAGGAAGGGAAAAAACTCGTTGAAAAACAGCTGGAGGTATGTGAAAAGAAAGCATATCAAAAGATTGAAGAAAAGTTTGCTGAGTTGCTTGTTTCCAAATCATCAGCAGCCAATAATAATGGGACCAGGGAAACCAACGTTTCAATCCAAGAAGAGGAATGGACCAAAAAAGAAATAAAGGCTATAAAAGAAAAAGTAAATAAAGTGGAAAATAAGATAAAAAATACAGACCAGCACGAACTTAGAAGGAACAACATTATAATTCATAGGATGGCAGAGAGTGCTGCAGATAAAGAAGATCAGAAAAGAACCGAAGATAGAAAATCTGTGTTGTCACTATTTAAAGTACTTGAAGTATCTTGTGAAAGTTTAGATATAAAAAAAGTGATCAGACTTGGCAGGGAATCTGAAAAAGACAGACCTCTACTTGTTGAACTGAAGGAAGCAACAAAGAAAAATTTGATACTAGAGTCACTTTTTAAACTCAAGAATGCAGAGGAAAAGTTTAGAAGGGTCTCTGTGACCCACGATATGACTAGAATAGAGAGAGAACAATGCAAGAAACTTGTTATAGAAGCAAAAGAAAAACAGAACAATGATCAGTCGGGGGAATGGATATACAAGGTGAAGGGTGTGCCAGGGAATATGAGAATAGTAAAGCTCAAGAAGGTGCAATAATAAAAGCAATAAATAGGCAGAGTTTCAATAGTGTTACTAAACTAAAAAGAACAATATTGAAATGTTTCTATGCCAATGTAAGAAGTATAGTAAGCAAAGAAAAAAGATGTGCATTGGAAGTTTATGTGGAATTAGAAAAACCTGACATCATTGGTATAACAGAATCATGGGCAAAGGAAGATATATTAGATATTGAACTAGCAATTAATGGGTACACTATGTTTAGGAAAGACAGGCAAAATCAAAATAATAAGGGGCATGGTGCGGGTGGTATAATTTTATATGTTAAAAATGAAATAAAGGCAGTGGAAAGAACAGATATATCAAGTGATAAGTTTAAAGAAAGTCTTTGGTGTGATATACAGCATGGACCTAAAAACAGTTTACTGATAGGTGTTTGCTACAGACCCCCAAATGTAGATGAAAGTGTGGATAATGGTTTGTGTGAATTATTGGGTAGGGTTAGCCAGGAATCTGTATTGATAATGGGAGATTTCAATTATCATATAAACTGGATAAACATGGAAGGAGAAAGACATCAAGATAATAAATTCTTGGACTGTATTAATGGGGAATTTTTACATCAACATGTCATGAACCCAACAAGAAACAAAAATATATTAGATTTGGTAATAACTTCTGATGAGAACATCTCTGTAGGAGAGCCTTTTCATTCTAGTGACCACCAAATTGTAAGATTTGAAATAATACTGCAGGATTGTAACATGAAAATAAATTCTCATATTAGCTACAATTTTTTCAAAGCAAATTATAACAAAGTAAGAAGCAAAATAAGAGACATGAATATAATGAGAAAAATTGAATCGGTGGATGTAAATGACAGCTGGATGTTATTCAAAAAGAGCATGGAGGAGGTCATTCAAGAAATCATACCCATTAAGAAAAAATTTGTCAGGAAACAGCCATGGATAACAAAGGAAGTCTTAAAAATAAGAAGAGCAAAAATCAAAGCATGGAAAAGGTTCCAAACACTTCGAAATGGAAATGAAATTGCAGCTGCAAAGTAATAATGAGACAGGCAAAGAAATAATACTGCAACAATTGCGCGACAAATATGTCAAGAAAAGAAATGAGACAAAAAAAAGCATTAAAAGAGCCATAATTGATTATGAGAAAAAGCTGACGGATAATATAAAAAATGACAGCAAAAGTTTCTATGCGTATGTCCGAAGTAAGCAAAAACGAAAAGACCTAGTGGGGCCGTTAAAAAATGAGTTAGGCGAAGTGGTTGAAAACGATGAAGAGGTAGCTGAAATGTTAAATAATTATTTTTGTACGGTTTTTACTGAAGAAGACATAGAAAACATACCGGAACCTGTGAACATGTTTAAGGGAAAAATAGACGAGAAAATGACTGATGTGGTTATCACAAAAGAGAACGTTGAAAGACACTTGAAGGACCTAAAAACAGATAAAAGTCCGGGTATCGATGCATTACATCCCATGTTTTTAAGAGAAGTAAGACACAAAATAAGCGATGTGTTAGCAGAAATAATGAACAGGTCCTTGAAAACTGGAGAAATTCCTCGTGATTGGAAAGATGCAATCATTGTACCACTCTTTAAAAAAGGTAGCAGATCTGAGGCAAGTAACTATCGTCCAGTAAGTCTTACGTGTATTATTTGCAAAGTCATGGAAAAAATCATTCAGCTCGAATTAATGAATCACATTAGACACCACAGCATTTTGATAAACAGCCAACATGGATTCGTACAAAGGCGATCATGTCTAACAAATTTGCTAGATTGTTTTGAAAATGTTTATACCCACTTAGATAAAGGATCCCCTGTAGACATAGTCTATCTGGATTTTGCCAAAGCCTTCGACAAAGTACCACATACACGGTTGATGAGAAAAATAGAAGCGGCTGGAATAGGAGGTAATATTCGAGGATGGATCAAAGAATGGCTAGCTGACAGAAGACAAAAAGTGGGAATTAAAGGGAAATACTCGGAGTGGAAAAGCATAAAAAGTGGTGTACCGCAAGGATCCGTTTTGGGACCATTACTATTTGTTCTGTTCATTAACGACCTTGATTTAGCGACTTGTTCAAAGGTCTCGAAATTTGCTGATGACACAAAGTTATCCATGAAAGTAGAGTGTGAGCTGGATGCCGACATTTTAAGAAAAGATCTTGCAAAAATATACCAATGGTCCCTAGACTGGCAAATGATGTTCAACGTAGATAAATGCTCAGTGATGCACATGGGTAAGAGAAATCAAGAGTTTCAGTATGAGATGGGAGGAATATTGTTGAAGACATCTGAAGAGGAAAGAGATCTGGGAGTTATAGTACACAATAGCGGCAAACCATCAAGACAGTGTACGAAAGCAGCAAAGCGAGCCAATAAGATTTTAGGATTGGTCAAAAGAACAATAATAAGTCGAAACCAGGAAATAATTATCAGGCTATACAAATGTTTGGTAAGACCACATCTAGAATATTGTGTACAAGCTTGGAACCCTGTTTTATAAAAAGGACATCGTAGTGTTGGAGAAGGTACAAAGGAGGGCTACAAAGTTGATTAAGCATTTAAGCCAGTTACCTTACGAAGAAAGATTAAAACAATGTGGCTTAACAACTTTAGAGAAAAGGAGAAGTAAGGGTGACTTGATCGAAGCCTACAAGATAATAACAGGAAAAGAGGATTTAACACCAGCAATGTTTTTTAAACAATCACCGATTCAAAGCACTAGGATACATAGATTCAAGCTTTTTAAAAAACAAGAAAAGACTAGAAAAAAGGATTTTTTTAGTTCTAGAGTGGTAAATATATGGAATGACTTGGACGATGACACTGTAGCATCTGAGACTACCACATCTTTTAAAGTAGCGCTATCCAGGCATGGATACTGATTTTTTATGCAATTATTTATTTTTTATTAGTTTATTTATCTATTTATCTATTATTATCATTTATTTTATTTTATTCTATTTATTATTATTTTTAATTCGAAGTGGTTGTCTATAGGCGTAAAGTCTTCTAAACCACTAAAATAAATGTTATCTTATCTTATCTTATGTTGATTGTCATTCGCTATGTGCGCGACGGAAAGAGAGGTGTCCAGAAAATATTTCAAAACACTCTGGGCCGCCGAATTCCGTACCTGCACTGCTATAATCACCAACTCCATCTTGTGGTTGCGCACGCTATGGAATCAGAGATAAAGGTGGAAAACTTGTTCAGTTTATGTGAGCAGTTGTATGTGTTTTCCACCAAAATTTGGTGGCAAACACATATGGACTATATGGAGGTGACACAATAAAGCGGTTACTTGCTCAAAGATGGACTGGCCCTTATCAACTTGCAATGGTTGTCAAAAAAAAAAAAAAAACGTTTTCAGACCCTCAAAATTGTTGCCAACATAGATAAAGCTTTGGCTGATGTGTCGGTTGAAGCAGCGGAGCTACTCAACAAAGTTTCAAAGTCAGAATTTTTTTTAAATGCTTTTGTCAAAATACTGAGCTTGCTGTCACTGGTCAATGTTTTGTTGCAAGGTCGCTCGTGTAATAGTGTTTCTTGCTATGGAACTGATCTCCACAGTCTGAGGGAGCTTTCCTGAATTGCGGTCTGCAGACTCTGCAGAGGTCCTTGATCAAATGGCAGATGACCATGTAGTGTCAGTAAAGCGCAAACGAGTTCAGAGCACCTGGCTGACCGGCTCTGTGGTCACCTCCACTTTGGGTCATTACCAGTGGCTTCTACCCCCCCCCCCAGACAGCCGGGCTCAATTCCCCCTGAAAACCCGACTTTTCCTCATCCGAAAAATTCCAAGCTGAAAATTTTTTTAGTATTTTATTTAACGTCTACAGATAAGTTGATCTTCTAAATAATTGATGTTTTATTTTACACTAGGGGGATGCCCGGCGTTGCCCGGGATTATTAGAGGTTTTCTAATGTTTGTCTCTCTTGATCCCGTTTCCTTCCCCGCTTGCTCTCCCGCTCTCGGTCGCTTTACCGCTCCAGGTTGCTTTCCTGGTCCCGGTCGCTTTCTCGCTCCCGGCCGTTTTCTCGCTCTCGTTCGTTCACTTTTCTGCTCCCGTTCGTTTTCCCGCTCCCGTTCGCTTTCCCGATCCCGGACGCTTTCCCGCTCTTGGTCGCTTTATCTTTCCCGATCGCTTTTTCGCTCTCAGCTGTTTTTTCGTTCCCTCTTGCTTTACCGTTCCCGCTCATTTTCTAATTCCCGTTTCCGGTCGCTCTCTCTCTCCGCTCCGCTCATTTTGTGTCAGATTTCAATTTTTTACTATAATTGTCTCCCATTGCCTCTCAAGCTTGTGTAAAAATTGCATTACGATCGGATGAATGGTGTAGAAATGCATAAAGGACTTACTTACATAATCTTATTTTATATATATATATAGATATAGTTCCCTCTCACTCTCCCGCTCCGTTCCGCTCATTTTGTGACCGATTTTAATTTTTTTTCACTAAAACCTTCCTCCATTGACTCTCAAGCTTGTGTGAAAATTTCATTACGGTCGGATGAATGGTGTAGCAACGCATAAAGTATTTACACACACACACACACATAATCTAATTTATATATATATATATTCTTTCTTTTTTTGAACGAACGTCTAGCTTATAACTTTGATATTTAATCTAACTTTAGTATAAAAATCAAACATACCAATAAAAAATATTAATACTCATAAATCATTTTGAACAGTAGGGTCAGGGGCGAAACAAGCAAAAAAACCTGGGGGCTCAAGTTTGAAAATGGAAAGAAAGCCCGCCGCAGCCGAAAATTTTTATTGACTTTTTTTGTATCTTTAATAATTTATTAATGAAAGAAAAGAAAGACTGCAAACTGAAGATAGTCAAACTCAGTCTCAAACCAGTTAAAACAATTGTTAAACAAGTAAATTAAAAACGAATTTTTAAAACCAATGCTCTTATATGTAATTAAAACACAAATTTTGCAATCAATTTTTTCTTATATTACTCTTTTATTTTATATTAAAGTCGAAATATCTTAATTATATCGAAATATCGAAATTAATTAAAATTAACTATATTAATTGACTTATTGTAAAACTAATAATTGAATATTGCATTGTTTTCTATTTTGAGCATGTATGCAAAATTTGAAAAAAATCTATCATCAGGAAGTGACTCAAAAATTGATTGCAAGATTTGAAACAGACAGAGAAACCAACAGACAGACAGAGAAGCAAACAGACAGACAGAGAAACAGAGACGACGAGTTAATAAAAGCATTGGTAATAATAATAAAAATATCATCAAAAAGCATCGAATTTAAATATCTCAACTATTTTCATGAAAATTTCGTACACGCTTGAGAATCGCGGTCAGTGAGTGTGGTTCGTGTTAACTTGGTAAAATAGTCTGCCAGTCGGTTAGCGTTTTGTGGTCAAGAAAACCCTCAAGAAAACCCTCAAGAAAACGCTCAAGAAAACCCTCAAGAAAACCCTCAAGAAACCCCTCGATAAAACCCTCAAGAAAATTAACTAAATTAATTGACTTATTGTAAAATTAATAATTGAATATTGCATTGTCTTCTATTTTGAGCATGTATGCAAAATTTGAAAAAAATCTATCATCAGGAAGTGACTCAAAAATTGATTGCAAGATTTGAAACAGACAGAGAAACAGAGACGACGAGTTAATAAAAGCATTGGTAAAAAATAAGTTTATGAATAAATGTAGCACACCCACCCAAAGAAAAACATATCATATTTGGAAACTAGCAGTGCCCGTAGCGGCTTCGCTCGCATGAAATTAGAGAATTTGAACCGTGCATACATAGTAGAGTACTGCACGGATCAATTTTTTAGGTCTCGGCTCGGCCCGTCGACAACTTGGCCTAGCCCGCTTCAAAAACCGAAATTCCTGGCCCGGCACGACCCGTCTAATATAGGCCCGGCCCGTTTTTACAGGCCTAGAAGTTCTATATACTTGATGAAAAACTTCGGCCCGTCCCACCTTGACTTCAGGTTTAGCCCGGTCCGTCTGAAAACCCTAAAATCACTCAAATGTCTATATACTTAGTTAAAAATCTCGGCCCGTCCCACCTTGATTTAAGGTTTGGGCAGGGCCGTGTGAAGACCCTAAAATAACGGCTTGGCCCGTCCGCATTTTCGCCAATGTCCGACGGTATAAGACAGGGAGACAAATACTATCATCTGATTGGATAGTTTTAAATGACTAGGTCACATACAACCATAGATATCTATCCATATTTGCATACATAATGCTCTTGAAGCTCGCTAATATTTTCGTTTGAATTTTTTTTTATTTTGGTCAAATTAATCTTTACACTTTTATTTAGAAACAACTATACATAATTTTATGATTAATAATAATGTTTATTTAAAATTAACATGATTGTAGTATCTATGGACTGTAGGCCATAAGTTACTTACAGCTGAAAATTATTGTTCTATACTATTTTAATACTATTGTTTTATTACTATTTTAGTACTATTGTTTTAATACTATTTTAGTACTATTGTTTTAATACTATTTTAGTACTATTGTTTTAATACTATTTTATAATACTTATAATAGTTTTTACAATAATTCTAATATTTTTATTGAGCCATTTAGACATAAAAGACCATACACATTTTTGTATCTACTTTGATATAGGTTGTCTCCACAATTATTAATTTACAACTGCCATTGCCATATACACCAAATAAAAGTTTGCTGGACCTGTAACATTAAAGTATTCAAGACCTTTTGTCATGTTTCTGTTGCAGATAAATAAATAACTCAGCTAATCTGACATGCATATGAAAAAACTAACAAATTTTAGTTACTAACAAAAATTTAGATATTTTTAAACTAATGCAACATTTTTAGGCTTCAAATGTATTATGAGTAACATGACATTTTAGATTTAGATGATTAAAAATCATTAAAAAATTATCAGTTTTATTGATTTCTTTGATTTTAATTGAGAACAACAGTAGAATAATTATTCAGCTTTATTATATTACAAAATTATCTCAGATATTGATTATGAGGCCAATATAAAAAATTAAAACAATTATTTCTGTCCTAATAACTGGGAAGTCAAATAATTAAACAACAGTAAATACTGAAATATTGTCAACTTAAGACAATTCATGAATTTATTAAAACAAATAATGCTAGAGTGTGAACTTTGAAAAAATATTTTAGATCAAAGCAATGAAGCACAATTTTTTCACGTTGTTTTGCTTATGTGTCTGTTTGTTTAGGTCTTAAAGAAATCAGTGTTACTATGCACTCTTATCACATGCTTGTCCTTAGCATGCTGACAGAGTAGAATTTGGTTGAAAATATATTATCAATCTCCTGTGAAAGTTTCAGATATGTTCCAACTAGTCCTATTTATCTCCATGAACAACTTAGTTAAGCCATTTCTGCATTAAATAAACAACTAATGAGTTAAATTGCACAGTTTCATATTTTTTTAGATGATATATTTTTTTAGAATAGAAGCCTTTTGCATTATTAATTTACTAAAAAAAAAATCAAATTTCATTTGGTAAACTTTTGTCAAAAGTTATTATTTGTCAGTCAATTAATAACTAAAATAGTTTATTTGTGTTTCAGTTTATTGACTTGGCTTATATTATTGGAAAAACTTCATTCCAAATATTGTTGATCTCTGATTGACAGAATGACAAGTTGAATTTTCTAGTTTATTTAACTATTTAGTTACATACGAATATCGAATAACTTAGTGGGCAACTTTGTCAATCTTTATCCACCGGAAAAACCCATAACGGCCAACGACTATAAAATAAACAGCATCGGAAAACAAAGCGCGTCTATATATTTGCATAATTAATGTGACTTTTCTAATTCAAAATTATCCAATCAGGTGGCATTATTTATCTTCCTGTCTTATACCGTCGGACATTGGCGAAAATGCGGCCCGTCCGTACGGTGATAAACTGAACTCATCTACTTTTAACCGGAACAAAACCTCAAAATACTAATTTTCACATCTTTTTTTTTTTTTTTTTTTTTTTTTTTTTTTTTTTATAATAGTTTATAGTCCTTTACACCAAGTGTTTTAAGACTGAAACGGCTGTGTCAGAAGCACCTAAGTACTACCAGTCGTGGATCGTAATTTGATCTTTTTAATTTTTCCCTCCTCCTTTCTCCAGGCTTGGGACTGGCTTGCAAAAGCAAGGCGGAATTAATTTTCACATCTGTAGCACTTACAGTTTTTAAGTAGCAGTTATTTTAAAATCAAATAACCCTTTTTCCACTTCACATTTGAGGTCCTGGGAACCAGATTTTCAAAAAATGGTGAAACACGTATATCATTATTTTTAGAGTAGAAACTAAATACTAATTTTTACTCCTGCAGCATTCACAGTTTTTGAGTAGCAGCTACTTTAAAAACCAAATAACCCAATTTTCCAACACACATTTGAGGTCCGGGAAACCGAAGTTTCAAAAAAATGGTGAAACACGTATCTTTTTATATTTCAAGAAGAATCCATATACCAAATTTCAAAATTTTCCTCGTTTTTGGTTTTCGAGATATACATTGTTTTAGAAAAAAAAAAAAAAAAAAAAAAAAAAAAAAAAAAAAATCCTTTCTTAGTGGATGCTTACGCAATAAAAGTAATATAAGTTTCAAATTTCACGTTCCTAGGATGAGGCGTTTGAGCTCGGCGTTGATTATAAGTCAGTCAGTCAGTCAGTCAGGACATGTTCTTTTATATATATAGATATATATTACCACTTACAGTTTTTGAGTAGCAGTAATTTTTAAAATCAAATAACTCTATTTTGCACCTTACATTTGAGGTCCTGGAAACCAAATTTTTCAAAAAATGCTAAAACACGTATTTCATTATTTTTGGAGTAGAGACTAAATACTAATTTTTACTTCTGTAGCATTAACAGTTTTTGAGTAGCAGCTACTTTAAAAACCAAATAACCCAAAAAATGATGAAACACGTATATCTTTTTTTTGAGTAGATACTAAGTATTAATTTTTACATCTGTGGCAATTACAGTTGTTGAGTAGCAGTTACTTTAAAAACCAAATAACCCTATTTTCCACCCCACATTTGAAGTCCTGGAAATCAAATTTTCAAAAAAATTGTGAAACCCGTATATCATTATTTTTAGAGTAGAAACTAAATACTAATTTTTACTTTTGTAGCATTAACAGTTTTTGAGTAGAAGCTACTTTAAAAACCAAATAACCCAATTTTCCAACCCACATTTGAGGTCCGGGAAACCAAATTTGTAAAAAAATGGTGAAACACGTATATCTTTATTTTTAGAAAAGAAACTAAATAAAAATTTTTACATCTGTTGTATTTACTGTTTTTGACTAGCAGTTACTATAAAAGACAATTAGCCCTATTTTCCACCCCACATTTGAAGTCCTGGAAACCAAATTTTCAAAAAATGCTAAAACACGTATTTCATTATTTATGGAGTAGAAACTAAATACTAATTTTAATCCTGTAGCATTCACAGTTTTTAAGTAGCAGCTACTTTAAAAACCAAATAACCCAATTTTCCAACCTACATTTGAGGTCCGAATTTGAGGGAAACCGAATTTTTTAAAAATGGTAAAACACGTATCTTTTTTTTCAAGAAAAATCCATATACCAAATTTCAAAAAATCTCCTCATTTTTGGTTTTCGAGATATACATTGTTTTAGAAAAAAAAGTTTGTTTTCCAGTTTCTTCCCCTCAGGAGCAAAATTTTCAAAAATCCTTTCTTAGTGGATGCTTACGCAATAAAAGTAATATAAGTTCCAAATTTCACGTTCCTAGGATGAGGCGTTTGAGCTCGGCGTTGATTATCAGTCAGTCATCAGTCAGTCAGTCAGTCAGTCAGTCAGTCAGTCAGTCAGTCAGTCAGTCAGTCAGTCAGTCAGTCAGTCAGTCAGTCAGTCAGTCAGTCAGTCAGTCAGTCAGTCAGTCAGTCAGTCAGTCAGTCAGTCAGTCAGTCAGTCAGTCAGTCAGTCAGTCAGTCAGTCAGTCAGTCAGTCAGTCAGTCAGTCAGTCAGTCAGTCAGTCAGTCAGTCAGTCAGTCAGTCAGTCAGTCAGGACATGCTCTTTTATATATATAGATATTGCAGGGCCCTCCGATTTGGTCTGGGGTGCTTTCCTCAAGTTTTAAAAAGGGTAGAAAGCCCGCCGGAGCCGAAATGTTTTTGACTATCTTCTGTCTGCAGTCTTTTTTTTGGTATCTTTAAGAATTTATTAAAGGTACCAAACAAAGACAGCAGAACGATCAAGTTTTATGCCACAAAAAACATGCTGTATCGATAAAATGTACTTATCACAAAAAAATCTGGTTGGAAAGAATTCAAATGGACGAAATCATTACCAGAAATTGTTAGAGGACTTAACAGCATATTCCTAATTTTTATAAATTTACGAAGTTTAACAGAAGCTATGTAGGTTTTTTTTACAATTATGACATTTTTTATTGCTCCACCCATTTTGTATCAAAATGACGTCCCTGTGGCATTAAAATAAACAAGAACTCACTTTAAAATCAGAAGACCCACTTTTGAGTGAGTAGAGGCCCATTTCAAAACCATAATGACAATGGCTCCACTGTGTCTTTAATTGACATGGCTGGAAGAGGTGCAACATAACTATCTAAATTTGAACAAACCTACGTGTCTTTAACCATACTCGGGGGTGCTAATAGGGGGGCATGGAGACCCCCAGGCCAAATACCAGATGATTAGTTGGAGTAAAAGGCGCCCCACGTTTTAAGTTTTAAAAAATTATGGCTTGTTCGCCATACGAATATCCACAATTAATGCATGTCTCCATCAAGACATTTCTCACATAGCCCAGAAAAAAATTATTTTCTGCTTTTTAGTTCACAAAAACGTGGTGTTTAAAAAAAATCTTTTTTTTAATATTTTATTTTTTTCTTTTTAGTTCATAAGAAAAACGTGGTATTTTTAAAAGTAATATATATGTATATATATGTATATATATATTTATATATATATATATGTATATATGTATATATATATATATATATACCGTGATGCATTTCCAAATGTGTATCAGCTGTAGGGCGGAGCAGGAGTGCCCAGAGGGGGGTTAGGAGGCAAATGCATCCTCGCAAAGCTAGGGGGAAAATTCCCTTTGAGCTTTGTTTTACGGTTAAAAAGTTTCAGATGTGTAGCAGATTTAAGCAACAGAACCTTACATTCATGCAGCAATTGTCGTTGTTCACACCTAAAATTCTCTTTAGTAATAAGTCTATAAACAGTTTTGACATTGAAATGATATGCCAATTCTATGAAGCTGATGCCAATGCAGTCGCAGCTGAACGTTTTGTTTTCTGTCTCAAAATAGCACTACGACTAATACTGATGATCTTCTACAAAAAGGTTGCGATGATCAAGGGCAATCTGATAATGAAGAAGACCATATTGAAGATGCTGATGTTGAGTCTGACATTGGCAACAACGATGTCATCTGAACGAAGAACGGCAGTGGCAAAGATATGCATTTATGAAACCATTGCAATTGCTTTCTGAATTATGTGGCTTTCCAAATTTGTACAGTCTGAATAGCATCTTTGCTTGTCTTGAAGTTTCTAATGTCTCAGCTGAAAGGGCTTTAAGTAAACTGAAGATTATAAAAAATAGACTTCAATCATCAATTTCAGATGATTATTTGTCAGCCCTCATGATAATGTCATCAGAAAAGACTTGCTTGTACAGTTAGGAAATGATGACATTATTTCTCGTGTTGCTTGTGCTACTCCCACTTGCGAGCATGCATTCTTCATTAGACAATGCCTAATTTTATTCATAGTGATGTAATTTTTTAAATAAATATTCATAGTGATGTAATTTTTTAAATAAATATTCATAGTGATGTAATTTTTTAAATAAATATTCATAGTGATGTAATTTTTTAAATAAATATTCATAGTGATGTAATTTTTTAAATAAATATTCATAGTGATGTAATTTTTTAAATAAATATTCATAGTGATGTAATTTTTTAAATAAATATTGAAAAAGCTTATAAATTTACTGGAATTTGAATGGGGCCTTATTGTCAATTTGCAGGTAATTTTTAGAAGTATGCCAGTTTAATATCTACTTTTAGTTTAAACATACATTCGGGACCGAGAAAAGACGGGATAAAAAAAGGAAGGGGGGAGTCTGCCTCCAGTAGCCAGGGGGGATGGGCGCCCATAGGCCGGAGCAATCACCATCGGTGCTACGTGCAAGAGGAGTTTTTCCACTCTCGCGCGGTTTCTGCGGCCTTATCGCCAATTAATGGGCCTTGAGCGTAAATTTCAACTGGTATACTACATGCTTTTGAGAAGGATTTTACGGTAAAAGTAGATCTGAACACTTTTGTAGAAACGTTTGCCCAGAAATCGCGCCGTATTGTTCTCTGACATTATATGACCCATGCGATGTGTTTTTTCGTGTAAATTAGAATTGTTTTTAAATGCTGTGTTATTGTTTTATTTACATGCTTCGGGAAGTTCTTATGTTGATTCAAAATATTTTCAAATTCAATTAAATATGGTAGAATAAGATTCAAATTTTAATTGCTAAATCTGTTTTTGTATGAAGCACATTTTGATGGTCAAACTTATGTGAACAGAAAATGTATACAGTGCCCCTCCCCTAAAAGTTCTTGGGCTCCCACTTCCAAATTCCTGGCTACGACCTGGCGTCACAGCCCTTGGCGGATCCAGGAATGTCAATTGGGGGAGGGGGCAAGTTGAGCACCGAAGGCAAAGCGTTTTTATCAACTGCTCATCTAATTTAGCAATATATTTTAACCCCAAATCATTTTCAAAAAAACTTCAAAATTCAAATTAACAATTTATTAAAATCAAATGATAATCATATATATTATAGGCACTGTCCAAATTCATTAATAAAGAAATGGCTAAGACCAATTTAGTGGGTCTCTAGCTGTTTTTCTAGTATTTTTGGCTGAAACATTAGATCCGTTACGTTGTCATTCTGGGCAACTAAATCTTGTCTTCATCGAGTGATGTTGTCCTTTCAAAAATACAAGAAATGTCTCCATCTCAAAACCAATGAAGGACGGAAATGCAGCGTTGACATAGGCGTAGGGGAGTTTGATGAGGTGGGGAGGCAAACCCGGTCTCTGCCCACAAAATTACAAGTAATTTGCAATCATGACATGACCATTTCTTTGTGGCGTGTATCAATAATTTCACATTTTAGAAGCCAAAATTACACATTTATTATAACAAGCTTAGAAAAAATTTTGCAATATTGTAAAAAGGCTAAGGCAATATAAAATTTTTAATTAAAAAAATGAGTTTTTGTTCTTTCGTTTGCCAAAAGTGTCTATTACTTGGTTCATCTGCAGTTGAAGGACGGAATTTGTAGCAACACGTTCAATGTTCATAATTGCAAGATTGTTGAGTCTCTCTTGCCCCATGGTGCTACGCAAGTAGGTTTTCATTCTCCGGAGTCCACTGAAAGATCGTTCTGCAGAACATTAAGTTGCGGGAATTACAGCAAGTAAGTTTGCTACCTTCCAGAACACTATTCAGGTCATAACACCACATTGTTTGGACAAGATTTGCAACAGACTCAAATTTCTTGAAATCTTTCTCAAGCGTTACAGCAGAGCTAGATTCCTCTATGAATTTTAAAATAATTTTTTTCTCACATTTAATAAGATCCACGTCAATGCCGTAGTGTTCAGAAATGATTTTATAGCTCTTTTGTTCTGGATATGTTCTGAGAACAACATCTCCTAGTGCGCAAAGAACATCTTGATCATTTTTTTCGAAACGTGATTTCAGTTCAGTCGTCACCATATCCAGACTTGAGTAATAAGCTGAAACACGGTAATAGTCTTGCTCAGATTTAAAATGCTGATCACCACCACTTCTTTCGCCCACCAGTGCCTGTAGTCACTGAGATGGCTTTTTTGTCCGTGGCTTTAGGCCTCCTTAAAAGTTATATGGCTGTTTGAAATGTATTCTTTAATTTCATTGCTGACAATTTGAGTGCGCTCCCATAACTCATTAGAAGATTTGTCATTTCTACAGTCAAGCAAAGTTTTTATTGTAAGTTTGCTGGTTTTCCTTGCTGTGATGACATCCATAGTTTTTGACTGAAGATAGGTGCACAAGCTGCTAGCCATTGATAAGATAATTTGAAGCAAACTCAGCCCAAAAACAAAGTGAAAGGCACAAACTGCATTAAGCAGCGCAGAGCTGTGAGAATTTGTTTTAACATCTCTTTCGTTTAGTAACAACAGTAGAGTTGAAATGATTCTGGGTAGTTGACTATCAACTGCTTTAACTGCCTCACAACGGCATGACCACCTGGTTTTGCTCTGTGATTTTAAGTTAGTAATCGAGAACGCTCTGTGATTTTATGTTAGTAATGTGTGTTCACACAAATTTCGTGGGGTTTTGGACTAGCCTCAATGAAGTTGTAAAGGCTTTGAATGGTACTGGTATCCGCTTGCCCGAAAAATTGAGCATGTCAAGTTGTGTGATTTTATTTCATAAGCTCCGCTTAGTCACTTTTATTTGATTCAGCAAATGCATTATTTTTTCAAGGTTGAAAAGCAGCAAATGCGTTATTTGATCAACGTTGAGAGGCTTCCGCTTGCCCGAAAAATTGGGAGACAAAAATATTTGGAGGGGCATATGCCCCCAGTCTCCTACGCTTATGAGCGTTGACACCGTCAACTGGGTGTGGGGTAATGATAACCACGGCGCTGGAGATAGCCGTACATTTTTAGCTATCATAGTCATTAACTTTTATTTCAATGCTGATCGACAGCAATAATAATTTGATATGTATATCTATTTATTTTTTATAATATCACAGCCTCACTTAGTCTGGAACACTGACACGTAGTTCAACAAAGTCAACGTTCAATAAGCTCATCCTCATGCAATCATAAGGAACATTGTAATCGTAACCAGATGTGCTCACGCATATACAGATAACTTGCCATATATATATCTATGCAGATAACTATACCATCTGTCTAGCTATGGCTTTCGACAACTAAAATATTAAATCAAGCTTATCTTTTTTTCTTTATAAGGCAACGTATTCAAACGCTTAACATGTGGGGAAGCTCACCTGTCTAAAGGTTGTGATTTTGGCCTGTAAAAACGGACTGGGCCTGAAATAATCTGAGTAAATGTATAATACCTTTCCTTGCTGTGAATTAAATCCTTTATTAATATAAAGGATTTAATAAGATTATATCCTTTATTAATATATTAATCTTGAGTTTAAACAAAAATGATTTATTATACCTGAGCTTTCGAACTAACTTGCGTTCTTTTTCAAAGATTGTATGAAACGAGCCGCAAAAATCGGCCCATCTAGTACTTCACAAGGTAAGCAACATTTTTTTAAAGTAGAATCCACTTAAAATTCACCGTCGGCTAGATTTTTGTGATTTTTCAGAGGAAGTCGATTAGGTTTCATCCCCCAATCATCGATTTTTTGTAGGAAGCTACCCATCCCCATTATAGACAATTGAGAAGAGATAGGTAAAACGCTGAAAGAAAAAGATTACCAAATCAACCAACTAATTCTTAAAAGACCAATACTACACCTTAATATCTACATTTTTGAAGTACTCTGAAACAAATCGTCTAAAATAGATGCCTGGCCATCCAGTACAAGAATCAAACTAGCTGACAATAAACACAACACAGAGTAAAAACAAACAGGACTCTTTTTCCACAATACGACATAATAAATCAAAACAATACAAATGTCAACACAAGCATTTTGATGCAAAACAAAAATTAAAAACTACATTTATTAAGCAAAGATAGAGCAATCACGGACTCCATGCCAACTTAGGCAGCATTTGATGACGGAGTGTTCTTTATGGTGACATCAGAGAAACAGAACTTCAGGATATAAGGATTCTTCCCAGCTAAATACGACAAAACAAAACAAATGAGAATTTCCAAGAAGAATGACAATATTCCAAAAATTATTTTGCAACAGAGTAACTAAATGAATGTATTACAAAACAGAAAAGAACAAACTTGGATTCTGCAGTGGTGTGTGGTTGCACACGACTAGAGCTTCAACACTGTCACTCTTACTATCCCATTCAATTAAACCAGTGCTACTCTTCTCAGCTGAAATAATATAATCACAATTATTCAACATGAAAGCAATCTTTCTTTATATATTTCTAGCTGGAATTTTGTTAGAGGGTGACCTCGTATCAGTACGCTGCTGTGGATTCTGTAGAATTTAGAACACATGGCATCCTGACCAATAGAACGCTTGACGGTTGTTAATTCGAAATAACCAATAAAATATATAAAAAACAGATGGTCTACATATAATATCTTATATACAACCAGTCTTAGAAATGATGTCATAAAACAGTAGAAATAGAAATAGATGACAGTATCTCAGAAAGGGACCGATATGTCAAGAACAGAAACATAGATGTACAAAAAATGAATTCTATAGTCATAGAGAAACTGAAGAAAAACTCAGATTGAAATGAATTTATTAAACTTAAAAGAGCAAAAATCCTCACATTTAGTAGGGAAAACTTTAATTTTCTTAGGTTCTTTGACATGACCATCACGGAACACCTGGTTAGTTGAAAGTTAAGCAAATGTTAAGCTTTATAGAAAAATTACAATATGAATAATAAAAATCAATAATAACCTTCATAAGATCTTCCTCTTTAAGTCCAGGTGGAGCATTGAAGAAATAAAGAATCTTCGAAGAAGAATGGATGCCTGAATGGGATGGAATATTTAAACTTAAGTCTAATTTTTCCAGCATGTATCATTAAACACCAAAACAAGCAACAAATGAAACTTTTACTTACGGTTCTTTGCGGCAGCTTCAGGGGTGGTGAATCTATTATTCCTGTTACCCATGAAATCTTTAAAAGATGGAGAGCCATCTGGAAGGTCTGATGGATTTGGCACATCTTGAATAAATGCCTGCTTTGAATTTCTGCACAAGAGAGAAAACACTATCAATGTAAGCCAGCTCAAAAATGGTTAATGATGTGCATTTAAAAAAAATGTATACTCTTTCCACTTGGATATCAAATGCTGACATACCCGATAAGAATCTTTTTTCCAAATAGGAAAGTACCATTGAGACCATTGGCAGCTCTCTCACAAGAATGACAATCACCCATCTGCACCATTGCCACACCATCCTTACTTTTCAAAAACTTTATCTAAAATGATAATTGTATCAATGAGATAAATATGCCCTTGATTTAATAAACTTCTTGAAATCAACAGCAAATCGACACCAACCCTAACAACATTGCCATAGAGACAGAAGAGATTAAAAAGTCTCATGCAATTCATTTTCTCAGCTTCCAGTCCATACACCATCATTACAGATCCTTGCTGTAGCATGGGACCAGAGCCCATAGCGTCATCAAATTCCTGATATTCATCCATTCTTGGGCCTCCTCCCATGGGTGGGTACATGGGTCTTTGTCCACCTCTACCCGGACCACCAGAGTACGGATTCCCGCGGCCTCTAGACGAACCGTATCCATCAGACGGGTAGCGGCTGCCGTGTGGTTCATATGCTGGCGGGTGGAACTCCTTTGTAGAAATAAGGTTAATTATAATACTATTTGAAACTTCATAAAAATATTTAGTCATATTCATGCTTCCAACAAATTTATAATGAATACTGATGCTCACAACATACTGAACAACACTACTTGGGAACAAACCTGTCTTGGCCCTGGTGGCCCTCTTGATGGAGGCATATGACCACCACCTGAATTGAATCGATCTCCTGGTGCATTTCTATGAAAGTTAAAATCATCAGGACCACCTGGCCCACCAGGTCCCCTGTAACGGTCTTGATAACCGCCATCATATCCAGATGGAGGTGGTCCCTGTGGAGCACCGCACTTCCCTTCATCTGCAAGAGAATTAGTAAAAAAATTACAACTAGAAAATAAAAATTTAGTGTTCATAATTCTCAAGGTTTGCACGGAAACACGCAGGCATGTATGTATTAACGGTTCTAGTGGTTTGCATGGTTGAACACAACAGAGGTTAACGCTGCTTAAATTTTACAAGTCTTGGATGATTAGTCACTTGATAGTCGACGACATCTGCAGTACTATCACATAGTAATTCTTTACTGTTTCTAAAGTATGACTAGATTAGAATATTTTTCTATTCACTTTAAATACTTTTTAACTCAGATTATTCATTGCAAGAATAAATTGGCCTGAAAATTCGTTTTAAAAGTTTTTTGTTAAACAAAGTATGTAATAATTTTTCACAACCAAAAACGCATTTAAATAACTTTAATCAAGATATCTTTAAGATTTAATATATCTCCGTTTAATTAAACATGAATGCAACAACGTGAGCTTATTATTTGCTGTCACAGGCAATCTGAGTTAACTAAAGTCTATTGTAAATATCACATAGTAGTTCTTTACTTTTTCTAAAGTATGACTAGATTAGAATACTGTTATAAAATGACTCTTGAATTAATAGATCAGTTACAAAAAAAATAGTTAACAGTATTATTTTTCTATCATGTTTAAGTAGGTTATCAATAATCCTTATTTTTGGAGATAAATATTATTTTAAAATAAATCTCACCTAAATAATCAGAAAATCCAGGTCCTCCACCTCCTCTTTCAGCATTGAACTTTGGATCAGGAAGCAACGGGAGAACTTTGGCATCTTGACCTACAAAAAAAACATAGAATCTGAGTAAGACTGTACAGTCAACCCCAAGCGTTCACAAGTGACACATTCAACTAAACGACAGAAAATATCAAAAATTACAGAAAGACCAAGCCAACAATTGGCAGCTATATTTCAAAAATTGAAAAATTTCAAAAATACAGTAGAAAAATGATCCTCATCAGACACAGGTGAACAAATTCTGCTCCCTCGCCTGACGTTCCCCATGAATGAACTTCCACGTGTCATTCACTTGATAGCCGACGACATCTGCAGACAAACAATCCATGTATTTTTTTTAACAAAACATGTTTCAATTTGTTGGTTTTGTTTGACTTTGATCTTTGTTTTAAAAGCTTTTTTGTTGTTTTTTTTGTTGCTTGTCCTCTTTGTTATTCATTCCTGTTTAGTACCACTCTTCAATTTTTTGTTGTTGAATTTGTGTTGGTCAAACTAGTTTTATTGATATTTTCTTCTTTATTAAATGTTTCTCATATAAACTGTTGTACTATAACCTTTTTTGGACTGTCCACATATAAAATAAATCATACCCATTTTCTTATCATGTGAAGCCACGTGTTTTAACAAAAAAAAACCTTGTAGATACAAAAACAATCAGCTCTTTCTAGTTCAATGTGTCACTGTAATGATGGGATTTGTAATTTGTTAGATTTGTACTTTTTCTGACGTCTCCAATTTTAATTTGTTGGGAATTTGAAATTTTATTTCTTCATGAATTGCAACTGTAGGAACATACAATTAACAGTATATGAGAATGTCATAAGAAGAACAAATGAATTCAACCAGGATATTTTTGGCATGCAGAAATTAGGAATTTTTCAATTTTTATGAAACTTAACAGATCAAGGAAATGTAAAATGAATCTGTAAATCTTCCAAAAAGGTAAAATCATCCCTCACCTTGAAGATGTCTAAATCATTTGCACATGTGATCCAAGAAGGAAAATTGAAACCCCTTTGTGACAAAGCAATGCAGAACAAAACATGGCCCCGGTTCACCACCGACACACACATACTCGTAATTTGTACAAAAACATGTCCAGTTGAAAATTAAATGTACAGTAATGAATTTTAGTTTCTTCAGTTGTTAACCACATAATCACCATTTCTAAGCTTATCGCACAAATCTGTTCATTTAATTTGTCATTAAATTGAACTCTTTACTAGCATAATACTTGTATATATCAAGTTCTTAATAGCATATTTTTATTTTTATTTTAAGATTGTCAAAGTTGCTCAATGAATAAATATAAGCAATACCACTTTCTTTTTCAAATATGTCATTTTGATTGAGTTTCCATTTTTTCGAAAATTATCGTGAATCATTTCAAGTGTTTTTCTGATTTATATTTAATTTTTGATAGTAAACTTATTTTTTAAATTGCTTTTATAAAATGTTTTTGATTATGCATGCACTGATTAGTACAATTTTGAGTTATAGAGTTGAATACATGCTGCAAGTAACAGTTCAGATTCAATCATATGTGAAATTTTACTCGCTTCTTGCCAGTTCGTTATATGTTATAGCATTTTAAATCTATTGAAAATTTCATTCACAGTTGAGCAAAATTGAGATAATTATTATTCCTATACTATGATATAAGAAAAGTACAAAACATTGTACTGAAGTCAGTGTTTTGATACAGCTACAATTTAATTTTTTAGCATTAAACTGGAAAATGATCACAATTTACACATCAAAATAATTAATTAATATGAATAATAATAGTAATACCTTGCTTAGAAAGAGTGTAATCCCAACTGTCCTGATCATTCTTGGTAACATTTAACCTAGAAACCTGTTAAAAAAATAAAGAATAAAAATAAGATTTGCAAAATAAACAAAATAAATCCCAACAGCATTGAAATATTTAAAACCTTGGCATATTCAATCTTGAGTGTACAACAACCAGAGTAAATGTCGGCCCCGTTAAGAGTTTCTTTGATTGTTTCTGCTGCTTGAGGACTGTCAAATGTGCTTAGAAGTCAAGGATAATAAACCATTACAAAATAACTAATATTGAAAATATATATATATAAAATATAAATAGTTCCGCTGCTACAACTAATAATATTTCTCATTATAAATGAAATAAAAAAAGGATATTCTATCATGGCTTGTACACCATTCTTTTTCATGATGACAATTCGGTTGACGATAGCACTGCTGTTTGTGCAGATTGTATTTATTACATCCTAAAATGGAAAAAACATTGGAAGTACAATAAAAATAAAAATTTTTATATAAAATAAATGTTTTAATATCATTAAAAACATTGAAAGTACAACAAATAATTGAACCAACACCTACCACAGTGATAGGATACTTCGGATTTATTACAGTGACCAACAAAACACAACCAGATTTGTCTTCAGCAAAGCTGTTATACAAAAATGTAATTACTGAGTACTGGGCACTTTTGAAGAAACCTTATTAAGTAAACAATTTAATAAAAAAACAGTATTGAAAAAATGCATACGGAGGATAGGGGCCGCTTCTAGGTTGAGAAGCAGGAGGCTGATTATACTGAGATGAAAAGCCTTCATATGGAGGTCGCCCGTGACCCGAATATGAGCCGTGACTTGACTGAGGAGGTCCTCCACTGAAACCAGCTCCAGGCTGAAAAAATATTACAATGTAAATTGAAATCCAGCTAATTTTTTAGTAAATATGGAAAAATGATCCAATATATATTGAGTCCTACTATAAAGGTCTAAAAAATCGACATAAAAAATTATTATAATTAGTTTTTTATTTTGATTTACTTTCATAATTGCAATTACTCTATATTTATCACTTCTCCGATCTCGCTTGCCTTCCCATTTCCGCTCACTCTCTCCTCATTTTATGAACGATTTCAATTTTTTTCACAGTAATTGTCTCTCATTGACTCTCAAGTTTGTGTGATAATTTCATTATGATCGGATGAATGGTGTAACACAACCTTGAGAGTTAAGGGGAATAAAATATAGAGACAAAAATTTGAAATCCATCACAAAATGAGCGGAGCGGGAGAGCGAGCGGAAACGGGAATTAAAAAATGAGCGGAGACTGGAATGGAAAAGCAAGAGGGAACGAAAAAGCAACTGAGGGCAAAATAGTGAGCGGGAAAGGTAAAGCGGTCGGGAGCGGGAAAGCGACCGAGAGAACAAACGGGGAAGGAAACGGGATCGAGAGAGACAAACATTACAAAAAGCTCTAAGAATCCCGGGCAACGCCGGGTGCTCCGCTAGTATATATATATATATATATATATATATATATATATATATATATATATATATATATATATATATATAAACATTTAAAACACAACATCAGTTATAGAACAAACAGAAAAGTTTGATGAAACAAAACCTTTTCCACTGAATTATCCTACAATTACTCTAAACATAGAAACGTTCCAATCAAAATGCGACAGATCAATTAATGTGATTATTTATAGAGGCCACAGACCAAAGAACTATTAGCGCTAAAGAGCGTATATTTGTTTATCATGATTTTAAAATGTGGTATTATTTTGAGAAAAATTTAATTTTGTGCCTTTCACATAGCGGGATAGTCTATTTATTCGATAATCATCATCACTTGTTTCAAACCTGGAGATTCGGCTGTTGTCTTTCTAATTACATGAATAAAGATTAAAAGCACTAGGTTACGTAACTTGATTCAGCTGTATCAACGTGTTCTACCTGATTACGTAAGTAAAGACTGCAGGCACTCGATTATGTAACTTGAATTTATTACTATGTGATATTACGCAAACTGAGTATGGCAATTCAGACGTTCTTTGAAATCCGAGTTTGGCATTTCGAACTAGATCAGGTTCGGCAATTCAGGTTTGACAGATCGGCCCCCAACCGTTTCGCATTTTATCTTTCGATTCAATAAATAATATTTTTTGAATATTTTAGTTGTTTTAAAATCAGGTAATCATTTTTTTACAAATAATTTATATAAACTCGTAGAAATAATTTCTTTTACATTTCATTTCACTTTACCTTTAGTTAGCTTGTTGTTTATGAGTTTATTTTTTTAGCTACTACCTGACGGTTATCTGTCGTTAACTTCTTTTTTAAATAGAATTTAAAAAAATTAATTGGATAAGTCTATTGGCAATTTATTTCTCCTTTTAATTATATTAATTTTATAATGAAACACCTGAAATAATTTATTACGCTATTCTCCACCTTTACCTGATGTTATATTAGTTATATGCACGACGTTATAACTATTACCAAGGCAGTGGGCGCCGTTAGCAGGGCAATAAGCGCTAAAATTGCTACTGAGCCAGCGCTTTTGCCAAAACAATTGATTCTTCGATCAATTGATAAAGATGTACATATTTTCTAAAGGGTTATGGCGTAAGGGTAGGGTTAGGGTTTAATTTTAATACGGGACTGCCGGCGCAGTAGCAATTTGACCGATTAATTACACGGCAAACCGAAGGGGCAATAGCAGCGACCTATGCATGACGGTCGTGCAAATACGATAGCAGGACGGCTATATACACGACCGTCGTGTATATAGCGTATAGCGGCTATAGTGGCTATACTATAGCCATAGCCGTTCCTGCAATGGGATTTGATTTACAAGACCATCGTGCGTAAACTTTTTTTAAAACGTTTCCAACCAGCATAAAACCTTACCCCAGTGCATAAAAAAACTTATTTAAACGGCTAGTACCATCGCTAACCCCTCCTTTAAAAATAAACCAGCATTAATTTAAAATATGATAAAGGTACAGCCAGGGCCAAAATTTAATTATTCAAGCACACTAACGCGTTTTTGCGGAGGTCCATAACCATTGCCGTCTTCAACTCTTTCCCGTTTACCGTGAAATGACATATTTACAGTCAAAGCTTTATTAAGAACTTAGAATATAAATCCCGCTAGAGAAGCCAGAAACAATTAACAATGGATATGAACAATTGCTGGCTAAAAATGTCGTCCCCAAGCCAAAGATACATAATAAACAAAGATGTTTTAGTTATAGTTAATGATTAAATTGCTTAGGGTGCTTTTATATTTGAATATTTTTTATAAATGTTTGGCTGTTGAAAAATACGCGTTTTTATCATTAAATTGATCTAAAAAAAACCAAGTAATCTATATATATATATATAAATGAATGTTTGTATGTATGTATGTATGTATGTATGTATGTATGTATGTATGTATGTATGTATGTATGTATGTATGTATGTATGTATGTATGTATGTATGTATGTATGTATGTATGTATGTATGTATGTATGTATGTATGTATGTATGTATGTATGTATGTATGTATGTATGTATGTATGTCCTTTATGCATTGATACACCATTTATCCGATCGTAATAAAATTTTCACACAACCTTGAGAGTCAAGAAATCATATATAGAAAAAAAATCTGAAATCCGTCACAAAATGAGCGGAGCGGGTGAGTGAGCGGGAACTATATACATATATATACACATACATATACATACATAAATGAGCGAAAACGGAAACGGGAAGCCGACTGAGAGCGAAAGTTAGAGCGGGAAAGGGAAAGCGACCGAGAACGGGAAAGCGACCGGGAGCTGGAAAACGAATGAGAGCGGGAAAGCGACCGGGAGCCGGAAAGCGACCAGGAACGCGACGGGAACAGGAAAGCGAAAAAGGAAACGGGAGCGAAAGAGACAAACATTAGAAAAACCTCTAAAAACCACGGGCAACGCCGGTGTCCCCGCTAGTAAATCTATATAATTAAAAATTAGTCGCTAAATGTGTTGCTAAACGCTGAACTCGAGAACGCTGGACCAAATGCTACGAATTTGACACAACATAGAACTCACTAAAGAAAAGTTTTTATCTATTTTTTTTTTAAATCAGTTCTATATTTCATTTTTACTGAGGAAACAACTTCCTGGGCCAAAAGTCCCTATGTACGAGCATCAAAGACATTCAAAGGTTATTGCCTGCATAACAGAATTCCAATTTAGTTTACGTAGAAAAGTTTAAAGAAAATTTTAAGCCACTTTAACAAAATCAATTTTACGTTTTAAGATTAAGAAGGAGAGGAAGCCTAAGGAAAAGTAAAATAAAAGGATCAAATTATGATCAACTACAGGAAGTATAGGTACTTAAGTACTTCCTACAAGTGCCATTTCAATCTTAAAACATCTGGTGTAAAGGTCAATAGTGGCTTTTATCCCCCCAGGCAGCCGGGCTCAATTCCCCCCTAAAAACCCGACTTTTCCCCTCCTCCGAAAAATCCCAGGAAGAAATTTTCTTTTTTTACAAATTTTTATTTAGGTTACTATCTCTGTTTGTGTGTGTATGTATGTGTGTGTGTGTGTGTCTTTCTCTGTATGCAAATTTTGCAAGTAAAATTTAACTAGCTTTTTGACTAGCTAGGAAGCTGAAACTTTCAGCATAGCTTTATATGGGATAACAATACATGATTCAATTTAAAAAAAAGAAAAAAGTTTGGATTGAAAAACTCGTTTTTCCTTGACTTGTTTTTAGTATTTCATTTATAGTCTACAGATAAGTTGATCCTCTATATAATTGATGGTTTATTTTAGATTTTTGACAGAATGTGTAGCATAAAACGTTGGTATTTAATATAACTTTAGTATAAAAATCAAATGTACAAATAAAACAATATTAATACTCATGAATAATTTTTAACAATAGGGTTGAAGACACGCAGGTTTGTTCAAATTTACTTAGATTAGCTATGTTGCACCTCTTCCAGGCATGTCAATTAAAGGCACAGTGGAGCCATTAAATTTGTCATTATGGTTTTGAAATGGGCCTCAACTCACTCAAAAATGGGTCCTCTAATTTTGAAGTGAGTTCTTTTTTATTTTAATTTCCCAGGGACGTCATTTTTGATACAAAATTTGTGGAGCAATAAAAAATGTCATAATTCTAAAAAAAATTTATAAAAATTTTTTTTAGGAAAATGCTGCTAAGTCCTCTAAAAATTTCTGGTAATGATTTCGTTTATTAACATTTTTCCCAAACAGAATCAAAAATACATTTATATTAGGTTCACTTTCGTACAAACTATCAGCGTACAAAGGTGTGAGCGTAAAGTTAGTTCCATTCCATCCACAAATCGTGGTGGTCACATTGTTAAAAGTATAGGGATTGAAGCCACTAAAGGTCTATAAACTATTAGAGATAGCCCGTCAAAATGACGGATTTTTTTAAATTTCGTTATTTATTATTTTTCGATTGCAGCGCTACCTTTTTCCCAACTTGCTTGCTTGTCTGTCTGTTTGTCCAAGGAGCAATCGGGAACGGGATGAGCAAGCGGGATGGAAACAGGAGAGAAGAGAGAAAGCGAGAAAAATAACAATAGAAAAACCTCTAAAAACCTCGGGCAACGCCGGGTAACCCCTCTAGTTTAGAATAAAATTTTCATTCCGAAATTTCACACGTTTCTGCCCACCCAGTTGCATATTAATATTGCAACCCAAATAGAGCGTCGCATAATTTACATCTTTGCTTGCAGTTCAAAATTTGAAAGTGGCTGATGCCCTTCATTGGGCATCAAATCCTTGCTTCCCGTTTGGTTCGTAACGATTTGTACTTTCCGTCAATTATACCATCAACTAGAAGTAGCCCGTCAAAATGACGGTTTTTTATTTTTTTATCAAACTGTCATACAGTGATTAATTAGTTTCAGAAATAAATTTAGTTTTAGTTTCGTTTTGCAAACAGAATTATTATTACCGTTTCGTTTTAGTTTTGAATTTTTCAATAATTTTAATTTCAGTTTAGTTTTGCATCATGAATTATTATTACCGTTTCGTTTTTGTTTTGAATTCATAATAACTTTAGTTTTGTTTGCAACCTCCTATTTTGCAAATGTAACTAAACACAAGCCAATTGAAAAACTGTTTATTCAATTAAAAATTTCTAAGTTTTTCAGTCTTTGTCTCTTCCCTTCGCTCAAAAGGCCACATAATGAAAAAATCCTCTCCACATATGCCTGTGAAGCAGGTGCTGCTAGTATGACTAAAGCCAAGAGGGAAAATAGCCGATATATAGACTGTCAAGTAATCCGAAACTGTATCAAATCTTGGCTATTGTCAGCACTAGATATACGTATTTTGTCGATATATCTAGATAGCTGTGTCTAGTTCGGTATATTAGTGGCTAAGACAAACAAATTTGTATCACTGCGCTTCTGAAAACCACACTGGTTTATAGTTTTATAGCACCATCGACGTTACTTATATCTTTTTTCGCTAGACAAACAATTTTGTTCATAGTTCCATCGTATTTAAATAATTCCAAACTAAACTTTCGCGTTTACGACCAGCAAACATTTTTGACAAACCAACGCCAGCTTTCGACATTTCTGACTCAATATAGGGATGTCGAAAAAATATCGATATATCGATGTATCGATATTTTTAGCCAATATATTTTGATCCGATATATCGATACAAAATTTCCAATATCGAAAATTTTATGAAAAACGATTCATTTTTTATTTATCTATGTAACTAACTAGCAACCCGCCCCGACTTTGCACTTTTACTCGTCAGTTCTTTTGTTTATATATTAGGGACTAATCACGGTACCATCTAAATAACTTCAACCTCGAAAATTGTTTACTTTTTTCTATTCGGAATTCGTGCTTCACAACGTAAATTATGTCGTCGTCCAGTAGTAGTGCTGTGTGGAACTTCTTCAAAAAAAACCAGTAAAGATAATGTTACTTGCAATATGTGTGGTAACAGCTATAAAACTAGTGGCAATACTGGTTTGCATGATGATACAATAAATAAGTTGAAAAATATTAGTTAAAAGACAGCTTAATAAAAAGTAGAGCGAAAGAGCGAGCGGGAAAGAGAAAGCGACCGGGAACAGGAGAGCAAGCGGAGCGGGATAGCAACCGGAAGCGGGAAAGCGACCGGGAGCGGGGGCCGCATTTTCGCCAATGTCTGACGGTATAAGACAGGAAGATAAATGATGCCACCTGATTGGATAATTTTGAATTAAAAAAGTCACATAAATTAAGCAAATATATAGACGCGCTTTGTTTTCCGATGTTGTTTATTTTATAGCCGTTGGCCGTTATGGGTTTTTCCGGTGTATAAAGATTGACAAAGTTGCCGACTAAGTTATTCGACACTCCATGTTAGTAACTAAATAGTTAAATAGCCTAGAAAATACAACTTGTCATTCTGTCAATCAGAGATCACCAATATTTGGAATGAAGCTTTTCCAATCATATAAGCCAAGCCTAGTCAATAAACTGAAACACAAACAAACTATTTTAATTATTAATTGACTGACAAATAATAACTTTTGACAAAGGTTTACGAAATGAAATTTGATTATTAATAATGCAAAAGGCTTCTATTCTAAAAAAAAATATATCATTACAAACAGTTATTCTAATCTAAAAAGTTATAAAACTGTGCAACTTACCTCATTAGTTGTTTATTTAACGCAGAAATGACTTAACTAAGTTGTTCATGGAGATAAATAGGACTAGTTGGAACATATCTGATTCTTTACCAGGAGACTGATAATATATTTTCAACCAAATTCTACTCTGTCAGCATGCTAAGGACAAGCATGTGATAAGAGTGCATAGTAACACTGATTTCTTTAAAACCTAAACAAACAGACACATAAGCAAAACAGCGTGAAAAATTGTGCTTCATTGCTTTGATCCAAAATATTTTTTTAAAGTTCAAACTCTAGCATTATTTGTTTCAATAAATTCATGAATTGTCTGGAGTTGACAATATTTCAGTATTCAGTGTTGTTTAATTATTTGACTTCCCAGTTATTAGGGCAGAAATAATTGTGTTTTAATTTTTTATTTTGGCCTCATAATCAAGAACTGAGATAATTTTGAAATATAATAAAGCTGAATAGTTATTCTACTGTTGTTCTCAATTAAAATCAAAGAAATCAATAAAACTGATAATTTTTAATGATTTTTAATCATCTAAATCTAAAATGTCATATTACTCATAATACATTTGAAGCCTAAAAATGTTGCATTAGTTTAAAAATATCTAAATTTTTGTTAGTAACTAAAATTTGTTAGTTTTTTCATATGCATGTCAGATTAGCTGAGTTAATTATTTATCTGCAACAGAAACATGACAAAAGGTCTTGAATACTTTAATGTTACAGGTCCAGCAAACTTTTATTTGGTGTATATGGCAATGGCAGTTGTAAAAGAATAATTGTGGAGACAAGCTATATCAAAGTAGATACAAAAATGTGTATGGCCTTTTTTGTCTAAATGGCTCAATATAGAAGCCACATACAAATATTAGAATGATTGTAAGAACTATTATAAGTATCAATAAAAATAGTATTAAAACAATAGTATTAAAATAGTATTAAAACAATAGTATTAAAATAGTATTAAAATAGTATTAAAATAGTATTAAAACAATAGTATTAAAATACAAAATAGTATTAAAATACAAAATAGTATTAAAATACAAAATAGTATTAAAATACAAAATAGTATTAAAATACAAAATAGTATTAAAATACAAAATAGTATTAAAATACAAAATAGTATTAAAATACAAAATAGTATTAAAATACAAAATAGTATTAAAATACAAAATAGTATTAAAATACAAAATAGTATTAAAATACAAAATAGTATTAAAATACAAAATAGTATTAAAATACAAAATAGTATTAAAATACAAAATAGTATTAAAATACAAAATAGTATTAAAATACAAAATAGTATTAAAATAATAGTATTAAAATACTATTAAAACATTAGTATTAAAATACTATTAAAACAATAGTATTAAAACAATAGTATTAAAATAGTATTAAAACAATAGTATTAAAATAGTATAAAACAATAATTTTCAGCTGTAAATAACTTATGGCCTACAGTCCATAGATACTACAATCATGTTAATCTATATATATAAAAATGAATGTTTGTATGTATATATGTATATATGTTAATGGCGTTTATGCATTGCTACACCATTCATCCGATCGTAATGAAATTTTCACACAATCTTGAGAGTCAAGGGGAATCAAATATAGAGAAAAATTTTTTGAAATCCGTCACAAAATGAGCGGAGCGGAGCGGGTGAGCGAGCGGGAACTATATATATATATGTATGTGCGTATGTATGTGTGTATGTGTGTATGTATGTATGTGTATGTGCATGTATGTGTGTCTGTGTCTGTGTTTATGTATGTACTAGCGGAGATACCCGGCGTTGCCCGGGTTTTTTAGAGGTTTTTCTAATGTTTGTCTCTTTCTCTCCCGTTTCCTTTCCCACCTGCTTTCCCACTCCTGTTCGCTTTCCCGTTTTCGGTCGTTTTCCCGCTGCCGGTCGCATTCCCGCTCCCGCTCGCTGTCCGTTCCGTGTCGCATTCCCGCTCCCACTCGCTGTCCGTTCCGGGTCGCTTTCCCGTTTCTATAATAGACAAACTAACCCACAAACATTATATATATTACTAGCAGTGCCCGTAGCGGCTTCGCTCGCATGAAATTAGAGAATTTGAACCGTGCATCCATAGGTGTCGGCTCGGCCCGTCGACAACTTGGCCCAGCCCGTTTCAAAACCAAAATTCCTGGCCCGGCACGGCCCGTCTAATTTGACGTCCCTAAAATTACTAAAATGTCTATATGTTTAGCAAAAAACCTCGGCCCGTACCACCTTGATTTAAGGTTTAGCCTGGCCCTTAAGAAGACCCTAAAATAACGGCTTGGCCCGACCGGTGATAAACTGGACTCAGCTACTTTTAACCGGCACAAAACCTCAAAATACTACGTTTTACGTCTATAATGCTTGCAGTTGTTGAGTAGCAGTTATTTTAAAATCAAATAAAATTTATTTTGACCCCACATTTGAAGTCATGGAAACCAAAGTTTTTAAAAATAGTGAAACACGTATATCTTTTTTTTTTTGAGTAGATACAAAGTATTAATTTTTACATCTAGCAATTACAGTTGTTGAGTAGCAGTTACTTTAAAAACCAAATAACCGTATTTTCCACCCCACATTTGAAGTCCTGGAAACCAAATTTTCAAAAAATGGTAAAACACATATATTATTAGCAGTTATTTTGAAATCAAATAACCCTTATTTTGACCTCACATTTGAAGTCATGGAAACCAAAGTTTTAACAAATGGTGAAACACTTATATCGTTATTTTTTGAGGCGCTGGTGGCAGAGCATTTGCTAAAGGGGTTGGCGCCTATAATTGGCTGCCTTTGCAAGAACCCTCCCTCTTTCGCCTTGAGCAAGACTTTTCTTGATAAGGCGTATGCTAAATCTCAATAAAAAAAAACACTAAATACTAATTTTTACATCTGTAGCATTCACAGTTTTTGAGTAGCAGTTACTATAAAAGACAATTAGCCTTATTTTCCACCCCACATTTGAAGTCCTGGAAACCAAATTTTCAAAAAATGCTAAAACACGTATTTCATTATTTTTGGAGTAGAAACTAAATACTAATTTACTCCTGTAGCATTAACAGTTTTTGAGTAGAAGCTACTTTAAAAACCAAATAACCCAATTTTCCAACCCACATTTGAGGTCCGGGAAACCGAATTTTCAAAAAATGGTGAAACACGTATCTTTTTATTTTTCAAAAAGAATCTATATACCAAATTTCAGAAAAACATTTTAGAAAATTTTTTAGAAAAAAGTTTGTTTTCCAGTTTTCTCCCCTCAGGAGCAAAATTTTCAAAAATCCTTTCTTAGCAGATGTTTACGCTATAAAAGTAATATAAGTTCCAAATTTCACGTTCCTAGGATGAGGCGTTTGAGCTCGGCGTTGATTATCAGTCAGTCATCTGTCAGTCAGGACATATTCTTTTATATATATAGATATATATATATATATACTAGCAGTGCCCGTAGCGGCTTCGCTCGCATGAAATTAGAGTTTGAACCGTGCATCCATAGTAGAGATCATTTTTTTAGGTCTCGGCTCGGCCCGTCGACAAATTAGACCAGCCCGTTTTAAAAACCCAAACTCCTGGCCCGGCACAGCCCGTCTGAATTAGGCCCGGCCCATTTTTACAGGCCTAGAAGTTCTATATACTTGATGATAAACTTCGGCCCGTCCCACCTTGACCTCAGGTTTGGCCCGGCCAAACTGAAGACCCTAAAATCACTAAAATATCTATATACTTAGTGAAAAGTCTCGGCCCGTCCCACTTTGATTTAAGGTTTGGCCTGGCCCGTGTGAAGACTCTAAAATAACAGCTTGGCCCGGCCGATGATAAACTGGACTTAGCTACTTTTAACCGGCACAAAACTTCAAAATACTAATTTTTACATTTGTAGCACTTACAGTTTGTGAGTAGCAGTTATTTTGAAATCAAATAACCCTTATTTCCACCCCACATTTGAGGTCCTGGAAACCAAATTTTCAAAAAATGCTAAAACACGTATTTCATTATTTTTGGAGTAGAGACTAAATACTAATTTTTACTTCTGTAGCATTAACAGTTTTTGAGTAGCAGCTACTTTAAAAACCAAATAACCCAAAAAAATGATGAAACACGTATATCTTTTTTTTTTAGTAGATACTAAGTATTAATTTTTACATCTGTAGCAATTACAGTTGTTGAGTAGCAGTTACTTTAAAAACCAAATAACCCTATTTTCCACCCCACATTTGAAGTCCTAGAAACCAAATTTTCAATAAATTGTGAAACCCGTATATCATTATTTTTAGAGTAGAAACTAAATACTAATTTTTACTTTTGTAACATTAACAGTTTTTGAGTAGAAGCTACTTTAAAAACCAAAGAACCCAATTTTCCAACCCACATTTGAGGTCCGGGAAACCAAATTTGTAAAAAATGGTGAAGCACGTATATCTTTATTTTTAGAAAAGAAACTAAATAATAATTTTTACATCTGTGGTATTTACTGTTTTTGAGTAGCAGTTACTATAAAAGACAATTAGCCCTATTTTCCACCCCACATTTGAAGTCCTGGAAACCAAATTTTCAAAAAATGCTAAAACACGTGTTTCATTATTTTTGGAGTAGAAACTAAATACTAATTTTTACTCCTGTAGCAGTAACAGTTTTTGAGTAGAAGCTACTTTAAAAACCAAATAACCCAATTTTCCAACCCACATTTGAGGTCCGGGAAACCGAATTTTCAAAAAATGGTGAAACACGTATCTTTTTATTTTTCAAAAAGAATCTATATACCAAATTTCAAAATTTCCTCATTTTTGGTTTTCGAGATATACATTGTTTTAGAAAAAAGTTTGTTTTCCAGTTTTTTCCCCTCAGGAGCAAAATTTTCAAAAATCCTTTCTTAGCGGATGTTTACGCTATAAAAGTAATATAAGTTCCAAATTTCACGTTCCTAGGATGAGGCGTGTGAGCTCGGCGTTGATTATCAGTCAGTCATCTGTCAGTCAGTCAGTCAGTCAGTCAGTCAGTCAGTCAGTCAGGACATGTTCTTTTATATATATATAGATATAGTCTTAGCAAATCTATTTTACGTTTTATAGGCTAACAGAAGTTATGAAAGAATGGAAAAGAGAAAATGAGCGTGAACGGGGACGGGAACGGGAGAGCAACCGTGACCGGGAATGGGAGAGCAAGCATGACCGGGAACGGGAGAGCAAGCGTGAGCGGGAACGGGAAAGCGACCGGGAACGGGAAAGCGTCCGGGAACGGGAAAGCGACCGGGAACGGGAAAGCGACCGGGAACGGGAAAGCGACCGGGAACGGGAAAGCGACCGGGAACGGGAAAGCGACCGGGAACGGGAAAGCGACCGGGAACGGGAAAGCGACCGGGAACGGGAAAGCGACCGGGAACGGGAAAGCGACCGGGAACGCGGAAAGCGACCGGGAACGCGGAAAGCGACTGGAATCGGGAGAGCAAGCTTGGAAGGAAACGCGAGCAAGAGAGAAAATCGATAACAAAACTTCTGAGCGGGAAAGCGACCGGGAGCTGGAAAACGACCGAGAGCGGAAAAGCGACCGGGAACGCGACGAAAACGGGAAAGTGGAGAAGGAAACGGGAGCGAGAGGGACAAACATTAGAAAAACCTCTAAAAACCCCGGGCAACGCCGGGTAACCCCGCTAGTTTTAAATAAAAATTATTATTAATCATAAAATTATGTATAGTTGTTTCTAAATAAAAGTGTATTTGACCAAAATAAAAAAATTTCAAACGAAAATATTAGCAAGCTTCAAGAGCATTATGTATGCAAATATGAATAGATATCTATGGTTGTATGTGACCTAGTCATTTAAAACTATCCAATCAGATGATAGTATTTGTCTCCCTGTCTTATACCGTCAGACATTGGCGAAAATGCGAGCGGGCCGGGAAAGCGATATATCGATGTATCGATATTTTTTACTCGATATATCGACGTCGATATTGATATTTTTTCATTTTCGACATCCATAATTCAATAAATAACGACAAACCAAAACACGAATACAATAGAAAAGGAATAAAAAATCGTAGCGACAAAGACATGTTAAAAGAAAGTACCAAAAATGCGAAATTTCATAAATTCAATTAAATTTGTATTAGTCAATTAATTTTTATTTTAATAATTTTTTTTATTTCGTTTAAAAAATTATTTTTTATTTCTATTTCGTTTCGAAAAAAAAATAATTTTTATTTCAGTTTCGTTTTGACTTTCTATTTTAGTTTTCGTTTCAGTTATATGTGTGTGTGTGTGTCCATTTTCTTTTATTCTACCTTAGCAAGCGGTAACGGAGAGCAAGCGGGAGCGGGAAACCAAGCGGCAGGGCGAGCGGGAACGAGAGAGCAAGCGGGAACGAGAGAGCATGCGGGGAAGGATTGATATTGATTTTTTTAAATTGTCATAATTTTGTACATTAAACTTTTAATAAGAAAACCAAAATAATTTATTAGGAAAACAACGTTTGCTGGGTCAGCTAGTATACATATAGATTGTTTTTATTGATATGAAAAAGGTTACAGCATTCAAACGTCCATGATCTATAAAATTTCTTTGCCAGTTCTTGAGACGCCTTAAAGCGCTGAAAGATCTTTCTGTCGCTGATATTACTGAGCAAATTAGTAAAAGTTGTGCTAGCTTCTCCACGGCTTTGAAGAGTTTACGAACTTCTGGTACCATATTATGAAAAATAGTTTGAGCATGGATTGAGGATTTAGCATGGAAATTGTTGTTAAACATCAAGAGATGAATACAGATAGAAGTTTCTTAAATGTCAGGATACGCTTGACACTAGTTGACACACAGAGACATTGATTTGTCCGCTAACTAGCATCTGTTCTATTTACAGGTAGGCAGGTCATGGATATCTAGATAGAATTCCTTGAGGTAGGTCCTGAGTGCCTGAGACTGGCATGTTTATATCCATTCTGTCAGTTAGTTGACACACAGCTGTGACAATAGCTGAAAAAATGTTGCGCGTTAATAATCTTCAGCTGTCGGAAGAACGTGCGTTGTAGCAGCTCCTGTTAATCTGCGTGGCGGTTAACGCAACTTAGATAGGCTTGTGGGTTTCATCTTGTAGAACTCACAAATAGAGCAAACTTCTTTGAAAATGTTGTAAAAAACGTCCTGTGTACGTAGATTTATCAGTGCAGTTTTAACCATATTCGCTGCTTAAACAAATAATTACATGGTTTATATACATATGATTTTTTATTTATTTGAGAAAATTTGTGTTAAAGTACTTAAAAAAATTGGCACGCAGTTGCGGATTTTGGTTCCATGCGGCACCGCTACGATGTACATTGCTTGTGCTAAAAGTGTCTTGTTAAACGGTCTGCACTGTCCAAACATTGGGGGGGAATGTATTTATGTATGGGAGGGCTCCTCCACATTAACTTTTGGGGGACCCGGGCCTACAGTGCCTTGATGGATCTACGCCTCTGTTGTTTACCAATGGTCGAAGCAAATCGACGCCACTGAAAAACTGTAGATATAATATTAAAACATATATAAATAAAGCTGCTTCAACTAATAATATTTAACAGTCAGTGGTAGTAGGTACCGCATAACGATTAAGCCTTATATAATGAAGGCTTATAGAACGTTATAAAAAAACAACAAAATTATTTTTGAAATGCAATTATTATTTTTCAATTATGTAATAAAAGACGAAAAGTTAGATAAAATGACTTACTTATTACTCAAGTTCTTGTAAACATGCGTACTTGATGATCTTTAAAAAACAGAGAAAATGGCTGAAAGTATATGTGGTCGAATAAAAGCAAAAAATGATAATTCTGCTCGTTCATCTAATGCTCTCTCTTGGCAAGCATGGGCTGAGAAATACTCTTTAGCTCCCGGGACTGGTAATTTTAATTTCGTGTCACGGTTACAATATCAACGGCTCCGCATTGAGTTCATTATTTTGATTTGGTTATTGTGACTTGTTGTTAGCGAATTTGTGCACTACAAGTCTAAAGCATAAAGTGGATAAGATTGCTGATGATTATGAAGTCACTTATGAACTCTTATAGTTAATGTAGTCTATAGTCACTATAGTCTATATTCATCTTCGTTGTACAGTGAACAGGATAACCAACACGATAGTACTTACTAGATTCTAGATTTGAATTTGGTCACACATTCACAGTGTTTTTTTTTTAATAACGACTTGTCTATTACAGTCCTTAGTTATTTGATTATTGTTATTTTATAAGGATTCAAAGAGCGGTCCAGTGATGTTGTTAGAATCTTTGCCAAAGGTTATTTTTTATTTTGTACAATGTTGAATAAAGTTGACATGTTGTGGTAATTGAAGGTAAAGTCAGTTTTTATTCATGTTTGCAGATGTTGGACTTTATGGATTATCTCCAAGATACGAAGATGTCTGTTTAGTCGTCTGTAGAGTTTGTAAACAGATTTACAAAATGCAAGCTTTGTATGGACATTATGGTTAATAATTATTTTTGATGTATTATTTTTCAGATTGGCTAATGTCACTTTTAAAAAACATTTTTGTATTTCGTTTAAGAGAGGAGACATGCAGAAAGATTGTCACAAGTTCTCCACCAAACGATGTCATCACGAAAGGAGTATTATGGTTCAAGTAGCTGTAACACTTCGCTTGCTCATTCTTCTTTCATACCATCTCAGGGCTATTCTCCTCCTCCAAAGCTGGAAAAATTTCAGCCACCAACATGTGAAAATGACAATCCAAGATTTGCTGACTCACTTAATAACTTTACAAAAGATTTATTGGGTGACAAAAGCTGTGTTTCAGATTTTGAAAAGAGTCATGATAAATACAAAAAGGAAAAGTTGCTTGTCAAACCTGCAGAAAAAACCGATCTTTTATTAGATGATTCCAAACAGTCTGCCGCAACAATAACAGCTGCTGCAGTGCCAAAATCTAACGCTCTTTTGACTACAGCTTCTTCAAAAAATATAATAAACAGTCATAAAAAGCACCCTTCGTTTCATTTTTCCGGTTTTGTGGCCAGGAAGTCTATGTCAAATATTTTCCCATCGGACAAGTTTTCTGATTCATCGGCCTCAAATTCTGTTTCAAATAGTTCGAGAATAACTTCACAAACTGTTTCAATCAAGAAAACGACTTTAAATTCATCATCTGTGTATGATTTTGATGATTTGTCAGTCAGCAAATCCTCTGATCCTAAGTCACATTTAAAAAATGGGAAATGCAATAACTTAAACTCTACAGAAAATAAAAATTCAAATAATAAAAGAAATTCTTTATCTTCAAATTCAGAGGCTAATGGACCTACGTTTCTAAAAAGTCTTAAAACACCGAGCACAAATGCTCCACCTCTTGAACAGATAAAATGTCGTGGGAGTTCTCCTTTGGAAAAATCAGTTCAACCTTTCTCAAATAAAGATTCACTGTCTCCTTCTGTTAGAAAAAATTCAGTCAGCAAGTTCTCTTCATCTTTGCACAACACTGAATTGGGTTCTGTAGCTTCCTTGACATTTAATCATAAAGCATCTGACACTGTCCAAAGTTCAAAAAAATCTAGCAAGTCTAATGCTATTTCTACAATTTCTACAGAAAATAGCAACAAAGCTTACCAGAAACAGAATGAAAGTAAAGGTGTACATCTGAAAGTTAAACAGTCTAGTCAGACTTCAAGTTCAGAAAAGTCAAAACATAAAAGCGGCATCACTCCTGTTGCACCTCACCCCCTACCATCTTTTGTTGCCAAATATTCCCAACCTGAAAATATTACTTCCAGAAAAAGGTCAACTATTTATTCATCACCATCATCATGTTCTTCATCATCTAGGTCCCCATCACCTATTCCAAAAATAAAAGAAATCCACGATGATCCTGAAATTCTACCTTCTAGCCCTGTGAAATTAAGCACAGCACCAGAGAAAAAACCTGATAAAAATTATTCTGGGGACAAAATAAAAAAATTTGCTCTAATGTCTAAAAGGGATTTATTGTTAAATGCTAAGAAGTCGTTGGAAATCAGGAGTTTACCAAAGCTAGAAGACAAAGTAAAATCTTCTAAATTTGGTTCGAAGCTTTCTAAACTCAGCAATGATAATAGCAGTGATGAAAGTGAGGATGATTATGAAAAATCAGTGCCCACATCCACAGTGCAACCCAGCAAGTCTAGTAACAGTCGAAATACTTCTAGCTCACCACCACGAATGGAAAACAATAAGCTAGCGGCTGTCAAGGCTAGTTATCTTATCGACTCTGAGAGCGAATCATCTATATCAGATTCAGAACTTTTGAGTCTTTCAAGGATAGCTGCTCCATCTGCAGCTTGTCAGAAGCAAGATTCTGAAAGGTTAAGTGAAAAGAAGGCTAATGTCTTTGAGCTTGACAGTGCAAAATCGAGTCATGGTAGTAAAAAAGTATTAAAAAGAAATTATGACAAAAGCTTACCACTAACGTCAAAAAAGAGGCCTGCTTCTGATGATGATGATGATGATATTTCTCTGCTCTGTGATTTTTCCCCTTTAGATCGAGGGACGAAGAAAATGAAAACAACTCTACAAAATTTAAATGCAAAAAGTTCATCAATAAAAGTGAGTTTATTTGCAGATCATTCACCACTATCTAATGAGTCAAAGAAATTACTTTACATGAACTCATCGCAGTCTCTTTATCAGCATTCGCCATCACACGACAGTTTTGGTCGAAAGACTCAGAAGTCGGTAAGAAGTACTCCTTCACCTTGCAGTATCAAAACTCCCATCTCGATCATAAACAAGCACGATGTCAGAAAGGATAAAAAAATTAGGGATGTCACGATTGGAAAACTGACGACTTGTGATGAAAAACAGCACAGTTCACGACTTCACTCGTTTCCATCTCCGTCTTCTTCCTCAGAACCGGTCGACTCGTTGGATTCTCCTCTATCGAGAACTCCTGCTTTCTCCAGTGCACCTTTAGTAGGCAACAAGTCTCATGCTAAGAAACATGCCTGCAAAGAAGTTCTGAATGTTTATCACGACCGTTAGTTTTGAAAGATTTTTTTTATTATATTCAAAAGATTAATTATCTCTTTGTTAGCTCCATAAGAACACCATTTTTTTCATTTTGTTAAGATGTCATCTTCAGCTATTATGTTCTTACAATAGGTGTATTTTAAGCCATAGGAAGCTTAATGAATACTGTGTTGGTTCAGGTAGAATGAGAAATAGGATTTCCTTATTGGTAGTTGTAATTGCTAAGCCATCTATTTTTTGTTTACATGAAGTGTAAAAAACTTGACTAGCTGAGCTTCAGTGTTTTAAAATCTTCTATAAATGTTTGAAGTTATTTAAAACTTTTCAATGCATCACTGTTTATGATAAAGACTGTTATGTTAATTTTTTTACTTATTTTTTTTATTAATCTAATTTATTTTACCTTCAGCCAATCCAAAGATCACCTATCAAGCAGACATACATTGTGGGGTTGTCTTGAATTCCAGGACACCATGCATCAATCCACTTTCTTGCCATGTAAATTTTTTTAATTATATACTTTTTTGTTATATAAGTTTGAAGATTGTTAATCATTTTCATTGTTGTTTTTTATTTGTCAGATGTAAAGTGTTTTGATGAATCAAATGAAATGAAGTTGTGTAAAATAAAATAAGTTTAATAATTTGTTAGGAGCATTCAATTTCACTGAGGAGATCGGTTGGGGGACGTTCCAAAGCATTTGACCTTCTTCTTCTTGAGCAGACATCAAAACCTCGTAATGCATCACCGCTGCATTGTATCGTTCCAGTATCTGTGTCATCATCGTATTCCATATCCATTCCTTCACCTCCCCCATCCTATACTCAACCTGCTGCATCATCTAACACTTCCACTTCTTCAACATCCAGCCATCCAACCTCTAAAAAGAGTATTCTGGATGACTCTGCTGGCAGATCAAGAAATAAATCGAAACATGTTGATATTTCTCGCTCGTCATCATCTTCGTCTTCTTCATCGTCATCTTCATCGTCTTCGTTTTCTATAAAAGGAAGAAATTCGGACGTCGCCGCCGTGGGCCGCAAAAAGGTTCACAGCCCCAAGATAGAAAAAGTGATTCCATCGCAGATTGCTAAGGAGGAAACAAATGCTGTTGTTGATTGTTCTGTTTGTTCTGAAGACAAGAGTGCCAAAACATGCAGTGATTCAAAGGAAGACTCTCAAGATCAAAGTTTAAAGAACATTCTTGATGCATCTTTTAGCAAAGCAAATTCAAATGGTGGTGTCACAATAGAACAATATATTGAGCATAAAAGTGATGATGATGTTGGAAAAGAGGATGATGTCGATGAAGAGAAGGTTGGCTGTAGACCTTTCCGATCAACTTTATTTGAATTTCCTGGCTCAATTCTCAGGCCTTCAATTTTTAAACTGACTCCGCTGAAACAATTTCAAAGGTTAGTGCTTAAATAACATTTTTCACTTATGTAAAAAAACATGGTAATTGCATAAATAATTCTGCAATATCTTTTTGGTGATATGTAATATCGATCTCATATGTCAATGACTGGTAAATGCTCCTATAATAATGCATCACTTTCCACTATATCTTTTCCTCTCTCTTTTTAATAACTTAAATTTTTAAATTTCTATTTAAATGAGAACTATAATCGCTAAGATAGTCTATTAGAGTACTGCACGGGCCTTGATTTTTAGACTTTTCAAGCGGGTCAGGTCACGATTTTTATGCCAGGTATAGGGATTTTAAGCCTGTAGAAACCGACCGGGCTAGGCCTGAAATTTTGGACTATGAAGTGGGTCGGGCAGGGACAAATCGGCCTATGCGGTGTTTTATATATTTCTTTACCTGAGGTGTTTTGAGACTGAAATGGCAGGTAGGTAGGAGATGCCAGGGTAGATAGGTAGAAGATGGCAGGGTAGATAGGTAGAAGATGCCAGGGTAGATAGGTAGAAGATGCCAGGGTAGATAGGTAGAAGATGGCAGGGTAGGTAGGTAGAAGATGCCAGGGTAGATAGGTAGAAGATGGCAGGGTAGGTAGGTAGAAGATGCCAGGGTAGGTAGGTAGAAGATGCCAGGGTAGGTAGGTAGAAGATGCCAGGGTAGGTAGGTAGAAGATGCCAGGGTAGGTAGGTAAGGGATGCCAGAGTGTATTCTGTCGGAGATCATAATTTAATCTTAATTACAGTTTCCCTATTTCTTATTCAGACTTTTATTTTTTATGACATTGCCAGCTTGTTAATGAAAATTAAGTTTTTTAAGGTCCAGTTAAGAAAAATGCCTACTTAGTGCTAAAACATTTTAAACTGTTTTCAAATTAAAATTATTTTAAAACTAAAATTTAGTTTAATAAAGCAATAACAATAACAATAACTGCTGTCTCCTTGAATCTAATCAATAATCAACATGTAAGCTTCCGAACACATGTTATGTTTATTGTGTGAATACAGATGCCTTATGAAGAACAAAAGAATGGGCATGTGATTAAATATTTTAAATGTCAAAAATGTCAGAAACCATTGCTAGATAGTTTCTTCAGTTATGTGTATGTGTGTGTGAATACAATGCCTTATGAAGAAAAAAGGATGGGCTTGTGATTAAATATTTTAAATGTCAAAAACCATTGCTAGACAGCTTGTTTAGTTATGTTTATGTGTGTGCATGTGTATGTGCGTTTTGCACGTCTGGTTACAATGTTCCTTATGATTGCATGAGAGGATGGGCTTGAACATTGACCTTGTTAATCCACTGTGAGTGAGTGAGGCTGGGATATTATATGAGTAGAACAGTGTTTGAGTGAGGCTGGGATATTATATGAGTAAAACAACAGTGTTATTATATAAGTAGAATATTATATACGTAGGATAAGTGGGATATTATATAAGTAGAATAGAGTTTAAATGTCCAGGCATTTTGTTAAACCACTTGATGTCAGAGTTCCAGACCCAGCCAATGAGTGAGTGAGGCTGGGACATTATATAAACAGATTTTTTTCTTATATTATTTTATTTCAAAGTTTGAAATGACGAACTGGAAATAAATGCAATTTTCACAAGTTTGATGAGTTAACTATTTAATGAATTACTCATCTTGTTTTACATAAGATAAATTTTATTTGTAAGTAATAATTTTGTTTTTGTTTTATTTTTTAAAGACCTAAAAAGCTGCCAAAGTTTCGTGACAAGGAGGACATAATATTGACAGAGATGGGGAAATCTGCAAATTTATCTTTAAATGATGATGATACTGATCCATCACATCCTCGTATCGATGATACTGATCCATCACATCTTAACCACCACCCCCGACCTGCAGCAGTGAGACACATTCACTGATTATGCTAACATTTATTGTTCAAATTGTTTTAAATTTTAAAAATTTCTTATCATTATTAAAATAAAAAACAATGATAATTAACTGACTAGTTATTATTTTATTAGGTCAACAACTTTGGAGCATGGCACGTCTCATCATTATCGGACGCTTCACCAGGCTATTTCGCTCTGAACAGGAGACTTGATTTCGTTAGACAAGCATTTGGAAAAATTGTCACCAAGGCCAACATGTGCGATTCTAAAGAAAAGTTGGTTTTAATATGTTTTCAAATTATTACTGCCAACCTTATTTAGCATAAATTATATTAACATTGGGGAGTGCATGTCCATGTTCATGTTCATGTTTGGGAAGGTGCCTTCAGATTGTTCATGTTTGGGGAGGTAGCTTCAGATTGTTCATGTTCGGGGAGGTGCCTTCAGATTGTTCAATTATGGGGAGGTAGCTTCAGATTGTTCAATTATCTATGAGAGGGTGCTTTCAGATTGTTTTTCAGCAGATCCCCCACTTGAGAAAACAGGTTAAAAATGAAGCAGACATTTGTTCAAAATATATTATCTATATATACAAAAATTAGATTATCTGTGTGTAAGTCCTATATGCATTGCTACAACATTCATCTGATCGTAATGCAATTTTCACACAAGCTTGAGAGTCAATGGAGGAAGGTTTTAGTGAAAAAAAATTGAAATCGGTCACAAAATGAGCGGGAGAGCGAGCGGAAACGGGAATTAAAAAATGAGCGGATATTGGAACGGAAAACAAGAGGGAACGAAAACGTAACTGAGAGCGAGAAAGGTAAACCGACCAAGAGCGGGAAAGCGTCCGGGATCGGGAAAGCGACATGGAGCGGGAAAGCGAACGAGAGCGGGAAAGCGAATGAGAGCGAGAAAACGGCAAGGAACGGGAAAGCGACCGGGTTCAGGAAAGCAACCGGGAGCAAGAGAGCAAGCGGGGAAGGAAACAGGAGCGAGAGAGACAAACATTAGAAAAACCTCTAAAAATCCCGGGCAACGCCGAGTACCCCGCTAGTGTCACTATAATTTTATTGATATTTAATATATTTAACTAGAGATAGCCCGTCAAAAATGACGGAAGTTTTAAAATACGGCGCCCGTTATTATAAAAATAGTAAAAAAAAACAAAATGACATTTGATAACCATAAAAAAAATTGTATATATAAGCAAATCAAAAATTTTTGCGGCCATGGAAACGAAAGAAACTGCGCTGTTGTATGATCGAATATATTGTCGAAAATTTTGTCTATCTGGATTGGCCGTGTCTGACATGAAGCTTTTAAGAAAATCGGGATATTCAAGTGTATTACCGTGAATGTCAATTGGTTTTGGCAACATTACTTTGCCTTTTCGACAACATGAAGTGAATAGTCCATCTGATGGTTGCTCTGCAGCAAAATTTCTTGATCGACATGAAGTACATAAAACATCAAATTCACCACAATCATGTTGATCGAATTGAGTTTTGTTGAAGTTAATTGCTTTGTTACGAACTGCCTCACTCGCACGATCTCATGCTAAAAGTTGGGAGATCGCATTAGCAGCTCGATGTAGCTGCAATTCATTGGGAGACATTTGTTCAACTCGATGGCGTTGAGAGGCAGCATTGGTTTCTCGATGTAGGAAAAACAAAACTAATATATATATATATATATATATATATATATATATATATATATATATATATATATATATATATATATATATAAATATATATAAATGAATGTTTGTATATATGTATATATATATATATATATATATGCCCTTTATGCATCGCTACACCATTCATCCGATCGTAATGAAATTTTCACACAACCTTGAGAGTCAAGGGGAATCAAATATAGAGAAACAAATTTTGAAATCCGTCACAAAATGAGCGGAGCAAAGCGGGTGAGCGAGCGGGAACTATATATATATGTATGTGCTTATGTATGTGTGTATGTATGTATGTGTATGTGCATGTGTGTGTGTCTGTGTTTATGTATGTATGTATGTATGTATGTATGTATGTATGTATGTATGTATGTGTTTTTTACAATATTTCGGCACTAAATGCTCATTCAAAGTATGTATGTGTGTGTATGTATCTATGTAGGTATGTATGTATGTATGTATGTAGGTATGTATGTATGTATGTATGTATGTATGTATGTATGTATGTATGTATGTATGTAGAATCGGATCTAGGGGGGGGGGGGCAACTGAGAGCGAAAGAATGAGCGGGAAAGCGACAGGGAACGGATAACGATCGGGAGAGGGAGTGTGTATGTATCTATGTATGTATGTATGTATGTATGTATGTATGTATGTATGTATGTATGTATGTATGTGTGTATGTATCTATGTATCTATGTATGTATGTATGTATGTATGTATGTATGTATGTATGTATGTATCTATGTATGTATGTATGTAGAATCGGATCTAGGGGGGGGGAACTGAGAGCGAAAAAATGAGCGGGAAAGCGACAGGGAACGGGAGCGAAAAAGAAACGCATTAGGTAAACCTCTAAACACCCCGGGTGCCCCAGCTAGTTGTAAATAAAGTCCCAGGATCTTCGTCGTCATTCATATTAAGAGACATTTTGTTTAAAAACATACTTTATTTTTCAATTATTAAAAGCTGAACTTAATTAATAGGAAAAACAAAACTAATATATATATATATATATATATATATATATATATATATATATATATATACATATATATATATATATATATATACATATATATATACATATATATATATATATATATATATATATATATATATATATATATATATATATATATATATATCAATGATAAAAAAATTGTATTTAATAACTACTATACGACTAATTACATAAGCGTGACAGAATCATTAAGTGAGTGAGTGACGAAGGCTACTATATTAATAATTTTATTTTTATGATTCATGGCAGTCTGAATGAAAAATTTTTGATTATACTTTTTGAAAATTTTTACCAGATAAATTTCTTGAAGTTATTCAATATGTCAAACATTTCAGAAAAGTTCCATCTTGGCAGAAAAAACTGTTCAACATCCCAGTTCAACTTAATTCCTGTAAACTTCGTGAAGAAACAACAGCCTCTCACTACCTCATGGTTACACCTAATGATAATTCCTTCTCTGATAGCGAACGAGTTGATGCTGACAAAGAAAAACACTTGTCTGACTCTGATTGTGACGATTCTCCTAAAATGTCAAGACCAGTCGTACAAATCCCCGTTGGAAAATTTTCTTCGTTTGTTCGTAACCAAAATAGCAACATTAAAAAATCAAGCAGTGCTTTGTCTTCTGTTAAACCCACAACTTTACTAACTTCCTCTTCTGTTCAGAGCACCACTCATGTCAACAGACCTCAAGTACGACCAGATCATGGTCTGACATCTGCACAAAAGAGGGGACTCTCGGTTCCAACACCCATGACACATGCCCCAGCAACTGTGGCACCATCGCTCTCAGCCATCATTCCACAAGATGATAAGTCTTTATCTAGTAGCAATCACCCCCAAAATAACTATCACAACCCAGTAAAATCGCCGCCTCGCAAGAAGAAGATGACTGAACAACCTGTAACAGCTTCCTGTACCTTAACATTCAACTCTAATTTAATCTTCTCACCTGCTGCAGTCAACGTCACTCAAGTTGTCAACCCTGCAGAAGTTACAAGTGTTTCGATTTACAACAACATATCTCAAAATATGCATAAAGCAATCAGCACCAATCAAGGTTTCATAACACCTTCTGTTGTATCGGTTTCTACTAGTAATAATTCTCTTTACATGATCGACTCTTTAAGTGCCAACAGACAGGTTTTAAAAGAAAGTTACCCAAATGAAGAGCCCGGAAAAACTTTTGATACTAATCAAATGTCAAAGTTACAGCACAACACTACAGAGCAAGCTCGAAAACAAGTTAGCACTGTAACATCAATATCTTCATCCCATTCAATGAGCAATGGAATTTTGAGGGAGACTTCTTTATCTTTAACATATTCAAAAAGTCAGACTTCAAGTAGAGTCGTTCTTGCACCGAGCAGATTCCAAAATAACGGCTTTGTAGCTCCAGCACAGGTCGTGCCTTCCTTCCCAGAATCCACAAATCCATTTGTATCTAATTCTTTTTCAGTGTCTTCAAAAAAATCACAGATGAATGATACCTCATCTTCCACGAACATCCCACCTGGCCAGCTGTCAGTCGTATCTCAATATCAAACCTCTGTATCTTCCCTATTGCCTTTGCATAACTCTATGAATGGAGCTGCTTTTCCTGGCTTTAGTGGTTCTGGTGAATTCCCAAACTTTTCAAATAGGTCTCTATTGCTTCCTCTTTCTGAACAAAGCAAGCTATCTGAACAGCATGTCGAACATAAAACATTTGAAACTGCAGTAGTTGATCATCAGGAGAATGCAAAAAAAGTCTCCAGTGAATTTCATAAGCAAATTCAAATGCAACCTTTCACTTATTCACTGCCTATGCATCAGCACTCAGTTGAAAAGAAACAGAAGTCAAAACAACTGAATCAAGTAACAAATCTGGCACAGCTTAGTCAAAGTTACCAAACAAATACTATCCAATCCAGGGGACATGAACTTGTCAACAACATGTGGTCTGAAGAAGGGCATTTATCTTCTTCATGCAGTGATCGGTCAGCAAATGGCAATCTCAACATGGATGCACCTACTCACCTCATACCAAACTACAACCACTTTAATCACAGCACTATCTCAAATATCCATCCATCCCTACCGACATCTTTCGTTCCACACAACCGTCACCACATCATCAACATCATCGGCTCCTCTCCCAACCATCAACCTGGCAGTTTACCTCAAAATATCCAACCTCCACCAAATTTAAATCTGCAAAACTTTCACAAGAATTATCACGGGATGCCATCGGATTCAACCAAAAACGAGTCCATCGAAGTCATTGGCAAAGACAAACTTTCTAAGCAAGACTACAGCAACACACTGGCTGATCTGAACCAGTTGAAACAACCTGGAAAGATGACTTCTACTGGTAGATCTAAAAAAACAGTCGTTGGTATTTAGTGATGTGGATAAATATTCAAAGAAAACCTGGATGCCGTTTTATCAATACACAGTCGTGACATTGTAGAGGCTGTCTTTAATCCATTTGTTAAAATTTGTTTCTTGAGATATTTAGTATATATGTAAGATTTATTTATTTATTCGATCTTACAAGAGATTTTATTATATCTTTTAATCTCATTTTTAAATTATTCTAAAAATTAATTTAATAAGGGTTTAAGATAATCAGAATGCATTTAGCATCTTCAAGAAACTCTTTAGACTTTTCCACAATTTGAAATTTATCTTCATAAAAAATGAAATATAAAAATTATTTACAGATTAAAAAGTTGCATGTTCTCTACTCATGTGCCACTTTCAGTTCCAATGCCACTGCTTTATTTTGTTATTTGTGTGTTTATTTGTTGATACTTGCAGAACTTTCAGATCATCATCATCATCATCATTGTTATCAACTTAGTCGTCAGCACCATTTTTGTGATCTTGTTTGTTCCTTCCTTGAATTCACCTTGGTCATCAATAAAAAGTGCATAATGATGATGACGACATTTACAGGAGACTTAAGATTTTTTGTTCTTGTTGATGTAATGAAATTGTAATTTTGAAATAATTTGTTTGCTATATATGGCACTTGTAAATACATATTTTGTATTATGTATGTATATATAATATATATGTATTATATATATATATTATATGACTGAAATTAAACAACCGGGTGTATATAATTGAGAGTTGAAGTCGTAATATGATCATGTGAATATCTATTTATTGTTGGATGTAAATAAAAGACTGTTACGCAATTTTGCAGATTTTTCATTTGGTTTTCTTCGTTTCTTATGCGACCGAACAAAATGTTTCATCCCGCGATGATCGTATTTTTTGCCAAACACAAGTTAGGCAGGTGCAATGTGGACCAGGTGATGCGTTCGCTTGTTTTTAGTTTGTCTAGAAAATCATCATCATCATTGTTTTATTATTTTCATCGCAGTTTGGAAATATGGTTGTGACAAACAAAAAAAGTTACTAAATATAATCAGTACTTCTTGTGTTTACTGTGTTAGAATTTTATTTAAATTTAACAGAATCATCTTTATAAAAATCTTTGATCATTCATTTATAGCTTGGTGTCAGTGATAGGATAAGCTAAAATAATATAAGTTGTATAACATTTCCATATGGAAATAATTATTAAGACTATTCGCATTCACTTAAGAGCGAATCCACTCGTATGGACAGAGCCTGTGTTCGAACACTCGTGCCGAAAGAGAAGTAGTTTCCTCCACCTCCAACAATAAAAATATCATGCAATAAAGTGCTTGTTGATTTTGCTGTTGAGTTGTTCCTGGAGCTAGAAGTGATGGGTTCGTCTCCATCTGTTATAAGATGACTTGCATGGTTGTGAAACTGCAGGAACTTACATTCGATTTGTTCGCTGGACTGAAAAATAAATACACGAAATAAATGAACGGGTAATAACTTTTTAAACCTAAAGAAAACAGAATGAACAAAACTATATATTTTTTAACCCTCTACTGCAATGAGATTCTGATTGGCATCATTACTATAATGCCTCTTTATTTACTTTACAGTGCCAAATGGCATCATTATGAAAATCTCTGGGTTAGTAAATAATAAATAATAAAGAAAATTAAATATCTAATTTTAGTTTTAATCAAATAACGGTTTTTTTATTTTTGCAGTAGGGGACCATCCATATATTATGTATGCATTAAACTACAGATTGTGACACTACCTCTCCTGTTGCACCTCGTCATTTTCAGACCCCCATCCCCTATGTGTACATACGCACCGGCGGCTTTAACCCCCATGCAGTATAAAATTACATAAAACCACCACAAAATTGTCATTTTCCCGGCTGAGGGTTCTGCAAACAATTCCAGCACTGAAAACTTTCATATTTTTTCTAAAAGGTAAACAATTTAAAAAAAATTAGTCGATGACTGGGAAAGGGGTAGACCGGTACCTATTTTTTCATTCTAAAAGAAGAGGGTATAGTTGTATAGATAATTTTGTAGGTGTTTGTTTTCATCATATATAAAATTAATATGACAAAATATACTTTTATTTAATTAACATTACTAGATTAAACATAAAATTAACACCAATTGTTGATTTTAAAAATATTAAACACACAACAAATTCATTTCTACTACATGGCAATCTGAAATAATAGAAGTTATGATTTAAATAGTAAATAAATGATGTAATTTATAGCACCACCTATCAGGAAAACGCGAATTTCTAAAATACATGTGTTCTGCTATGCTGTACATCCAGATATAGGAAATTATGTATTTTAATATATGATAAATCATTTTAATTTTTGCATACATGTGCATTTGTTGGAATACCCCCTCCTTTCCCCTACCCACGCATACACAAATTATTCGCTTGGGACACAGCCACCCTTGGTGCATACGTTATATATGGATGATCCCTAGAATAAATAACTTTTTAATCAATATGGAAGAAACAAAGTTTTTTTTACAAAATAAATATCTCTCTCCTTGAATGAACTAAAATCGAGAATACCACAGAATTTCTTCCTATTTAAAAACTTATCTTTTTAATACTTCAATAAAATATCTGCAATGCGATGAACTGTATGCACCTGTGTGATGTATATCATTAATAGGCTATTAGCCAGCATAGCGAAGTCGGCTGTCAGCATGCATTTGAAACAGCAGAAAGCTAGAGCTCGTATTTTTTGCATCTCAAATTTTTTTAAATATGTCTTATTAGCACTAAGCAATCATGTGAGAAACAAAAAAGATGTCTAAGCAGTTATTATAGAATAACAAATTTTCACGGGTTGAAATTGTTGGTAATATGTAACCTCAAGCATAGTAAATCACATTACTGACTAAGAATAAGCTGGATGCTGCTTCCTATCTTGGATTTAAAAAAAAAGTTGACAGATATAACAAACTTTGAAAAGAACACTCATTTTTATGGTCCCTTGAAGTACGTTATAGCGGTATTATACTGTATATAGAGAGGCGCCTCCCATATTAGAGCAATATTACAAAACATGATATTCTAATGTATCATTTTATGTTAAGCGTATGCAAATCATTCACTCGAGACCTATACAGTCTACATAATATACAGATGCCCCTTAAAAATAAACTCTAGCTTATGTAATACTAGAAAATACGAAAAGCAATTAGTTGTGATAAATCATAATACTTACAATCGGGCTACAGATATTGAAACGTCTAATTGTGCCATCGTTTAAACTGATTATATCAATGCCAGGAGAGGGATATGTTGAGCTGACACCTCCAACCAATATTAAATGATTCTTATAGATGTGAGATGTATGAGAAAATCTTGATTTGATAACAAATTAAAGTTTAGTTATTGTAAGGATAGGATTAAATTTAGAGCAATTCACAAAAATTGATTTTTAACCTGGGTTCTAGGTGACCTTGGCATTTGAATGGTGACCACTGAAATGAATCAAGGTTTAAAACATGAATAGATTTCAGAGGTTGATCATTAGAATTCAATCCTCCTGAAATGACTAAACTATTTCTGTTTTTCCACCACACCATAGAGTGACTGTGACAAGGTACAGGTGAACTCGTACAGGTGGAAGAGCTTACCTGTGAAATAAAAACAATCTGACTGTGTCACCAAGAAATAATTTCTCCTTTTCTGCAACAACAAACTTACAAGATTCCAACACCAACCGATGGTGCTCAATGACCAGCAATCACCAAAAACAATTCCTTTTCCTCCCAGACCACCATGCACAAATATTATTTCTTCTTTTTCTGAACAAATAAAAAAATCTTTAAATTCAATCATGAGTTGCTCGTTTAAACAAAAATGGTCATCTTGATAGTGATGATTTCTAAAGAAATCATTCAGACATCTGCTATCTCAAAGTATTGTTTTGTATTTCATTTGTTAACTTTTTGTTTATAGACTAAATATTGATGACATCGATTAAGTTAAAAAAATTAGAAGTTTTATGTTCAATTTTCAAAACAGCTTATTTGACCACTTTGTTAAAGCCTGAAATAACCAGGTATTAAATAGCCTGTATTTCATAATAAGCTGTACTTAGCTGGTGTGACAAGAGGCCGTGAAGTACTGAAAAGACTCATTTACAAATTGTATAAATCAGCTATGAATAACTTAAAAAATAAGTTACTACCATGCATATATTATAGATATTCAGGCCAAATAATATTCAAAGCAATATTTTTCTCGAGTAAATTTCACAAAACACAGCAAGCACCTTTGCGTCTTTTCACAACAGCAGCAGAATGTCTCCATCGTGGAAGCGGAGATTCAGTTGTTACATTATTACTTAATTCATTGTCTTCTTTTGAAATATCATTTCCCCTTAATTGCTCTCTGAACCTCAACCTGCCACTGTGGCCTGAATTATCTGCTACCCAGACTTCATTCAGAACCAGACTTTCGTCTTTTTGATGGAATTCAAGCAAAAGGGCATCTGAACAGGCATTGTCTGGAGCCTTGCGGCCCCCCAAGATGAGAACTCTAGAGCCATTAAGGGGTGTGGATGTAGAATGCATTCGTTCAAACAGAGAAGAATTATTTGAGAGGTGTGATGACAATGGAAAGAAAGAGGAAGGTGAACCAAAATAATGTTGATTAACATCCAGAGATAATGAAATAACTTTCACGTGTCTTGATCTTCTGTGGTTATATCTTTGTGTCACTTTAGAATTACATCCTTTGTTGGAAATTTCAGTTTTCCCTATCATTGACTCGTCTCTATTTATAGAAATTTCCACAACATCTGTTTGTTGTAATTCCACATCATTGTCAGTATCAGTTTCAAAACCTCCAACAACAACCATAAATTTTTTGTTCCCTGCAACTAAAATGGAACAACAATGACCATATCTCGAGCAATTCCCCCCAACGACATGATCAGCTGTAATAGAATACTCAAGCACAGATGAACATATTTTTTCTTTCTTTTCACAGTCGAGCTTCTGAGAAAAAATATCCAAGGAAGAAACAGCTTGTGAATGTGAATCCAACTTTGTCTTTCTGATGAATGTTTCACGACAAGGTAATATTTCATTAAACAATTCATTCGAACAAGAAACATTTTCAAATTCATGAACCGCTGAAATATTATTCTGTAGATCGCCAGACCAAATCTTTGAATCAAGATCACAGCAACTTCCTTGAGAAGCAGTGAGTAATAAATAATGCATGCACTTTAAATACCATTCTTCATATTCATCAAAAAGTTCTAGTGAATTAATTCTATCTTTTTCTTCCTTAAGTAAAAGTTCTTTATAAAAATGAGCCATAGTACTGCCTGTGCATAATGACCAGCCCTGTATGTTTTAAAGTCAAAATAAATTAAATATTTACAAAAACAAGTTTAAAATTTAAAACTATTTAAATGAAATAAAATAATTTGGTTAACCTGCTCCAGATATCTCATCACCTGGGAAATCAGAGTGGGATATGTTAAAACTGACTTCAAAGATGAACCAAGTTTTTCAAAATGTCTACACCTGTTGCAATATAAATCAATTTTTAAAATTAAATATCACATTATTTTTTGGCTAGGTACACATTTATTGGAACACCTCCCTCCTTCCCCATAGGCATTCTAATGCAAATCATTAACACTGCCTCTTCCTCAGCAGTGGCGGATTAACCCTGGCACAGGTTGGGACCTGTGCCAGGGGCTCCGAGCTTGGGGGCCTCAAAATTTTACAATAAAAAAAATTAATATTCTAAAAACTAAAATTTTTGAAAAATGCTTCCGACTACTCCCCGGTCATCAGGTTTTTTTTGAAGGAAAAATGAAAAAAAAGAGAGTTTCGAAAATTTGTATGAAAAATGCTTCCGACTACCAGCAGATTTTTTAGAAGCAAGGGGCCTCATTTTTCTCAGTGCGCCAGAGCCTCTATAAGTGTTAATCTGGCCCTGTTCCTCAGTGTTACTTAATACATGAATGGCTTTTAAGACTAGTTTATAAGCTTCTGCGTCCCGTTATTTTTTTGGAACGATACGATACGATACGATTTCTGAAATTTGCCTCGAATTAAACGATACGATACGAGACGCTTCGACCAATAACGATACGATATCGATACGATACGATACGATTTCGGGATCTCGACTGAAGCGGAAATTTTGCCTAGAGATAACATAGAATAACATAGAATGATGAACTATACGCGACAGACAATATTAATAACTACATTAAAGAAATTCATTGAAAAAAATCTATAAATATTAAAAAATTTATAAATTTATAAAAATTTACCAAATTTAATTTTTTTTTACAACTTGAAATAAGTTTCATTTGTTTAGTTTCGGTACATCTATTTGTCTAAATTTAGACTCTAAATAAAATGCTACCGCCGATAGAAAGTATTTATTTACTTTATTTAGTGACGCGGCATGATAATGATGACAAACACGAGAAAGTGCCTTTATGCAAGAATTAAAAAAGTGAAAAAACCCAGCGTGTTTATTTATAGGCGATGGCGAATGCGGTTAGCAATAGCAAGAAAGAAGCTGAGAAAGTTTCGAATTCCAGCTGCAGACGATACGGGCTACGGCACTGTCGTGCACACTACAGGTGGCACACACATACTCACACACAACCAAGAATATCATCGAGATTATAAAGATATATCTTAGATGAGCTACTATTACGGTCAATTACGGATATCGAAACACTAAAATAATCATTCCAATTCTATGTAACAAATTTGAAAAAATAAGTTTATCAAACAGACTAAACCAAAACATAAACATAGAATGATCATTACTATTACATTACTCATTATTCTCATTAATAATAATAGTCATCGATGTCAGCGAGTACGATTGCCTTGTAGGGCTTGTAGTATCAGTAGTATGCAGAGCTCGACTAGCAGCCTAAGAGGAGCGTGGCTTTTTTTCTGCCGGTTCCCAGACTAAAAATAGTAAATAATGGGGCTACAGGCTGTCTGGAAAACCGAATTTAAAGTGGGGATGATAATAGTTATAAACTTCTGTCAATAGGTAGATTAATTAATCAATGTTGATGAATCAATTGCAAATATTCACAGTTGTGACAATCGTTAATTAAATATGTATGACTTTCGTTAATTATTGGAAAATATTTTTAAAAAATCCCGATATTTTTCGGGAGTTTAATCGAGAATGAAATTTTAAGTATCGCCAATTAATATCGATACGAGACTTCTTCCGCAGGCTGTATCGTTTCAATGGTGATACGGGAATCCCGTATCGTTTTGAAATCTCGATTGAATTCGAGATAACGATATCGGGACGCAGATGCTTACACTAGTTTATAGACTTGGGATTAAACTAATACATTTCTTAATCAACAAGTCAATTAAAACTAACAAATATTAAATTAATTGAAACCACAACTCACATGAACTCTCCAAATTCATCAAATGGATAAATCTAGTAATAAACACAAATTTGTATTACATACAAATATTTTCATTTAGGCTCGTTTACACGGGCAAAGATTCGCTGGCGCCAAATCACAATGCAGCGGCATCTTTGCGCCAGTAAGGATTTACACGAGACAATGTCAATAAACATTTTTTCGGGGCTATTTCAATCAATATTGCGTGCGTGGGTTCGTTTTGCCATTTTTGCTCTAGTTTATTTTGCAAAAAACTTTTACTATGAATTTCAATTATAAAAAAATTTAACAACTTATTAATTATTAAATTTTATATCAATTAACTTTAATTTGTTATCTTTGTGATATGAAAAATTGCAAACACTAAAACAGCTGTTTTCACTCAGACTATTTTCAATGCATATATAAAAGAGAAAGCAAGACTGTTGGTTTGCGGACGATCATGTCGAAACTAAAGAAATTTAAAATACAACATTTTCATAATTTTGAAAAATTTTTAAATTTATATTTTTTATAATAAAATAAAAATTTCAATTATTAAAAGTGACTTTAGTTAGAAGTGTCGATGAGCACCCAAGTGACATTCTAAACATTAATTATTATAAAAATAAAATATAATTTCAATAAGAGAATAGAATTAAATAATTAAAATGTTAAAAATCATTTATTTTTGTCTTGCGGAATAGTCGTCCAATCATATCGCTTATCTAATAAGTAAAAGTGACTTGCGCATATGAATACATTACTCACTGGCGCATTGAAAGTTGGAAGGCAACCAACATTCAAACATTTTGGCTGCTAAGATATGAATGTCATGCGTGAGAGCGTTTACACGTGCATTTTTTCTAATTTCATGCGACATTGGCTTTTGGTGCCAGCGAATCTTTGCCCGTGTAAACGCACCTTTAGGCCAATGAATAAATATTTATATTAACACAATAAATAAGAAAAACTAATTACACTAATTAATACATTTAGTAAATAATTACATTAGCATAATAAACAAATATGAGAGTGCTATCAAAAAACATTGATATTATTATAATATATGATTTTATTCTTTGCAAACACACATCTGTTGGAACACCACCCTCCCACCTATACATACTAGAGTACTGCACAAGCCGATTTTTTACAGCCCAGTCCTGTTTCAAAAGCCAAAATTTCAGACCTGACCTGGACTCGGCCGGTGCAGTAATCTAATACGGACTTGTATGCAGGCCCATTAACTGAAATTTTGAGCCTTTGGACAGATCCATTCTGAGCCCTAAACTACTTTTATATTTAATAGAAAAACATGAACTAACTGTGAAATAAACTTTATTAATGCAGACATACTATACTATATTCTTATTTTTAGCTATCATTTTTAATTAATTATTCCATATTTAAATTGAAAAATTATTGTGTACACAGTGTGGATTTGTAAAACTTTCTGGATGTTTCTTGTCTGGCTGATGTGACAGACTCAGTTACTTCAGACATTTGGGATGGAAAAAAGTGGCTGATTTGGTTTGGGCATAAAGCACATGGAAGGAAAATATAATATAGATATAGAATTTCATAGATATAGCCCCCAGGATTTACTGCACATTTTTAAGTTGTTGGTAATTAGAATCACCACCTAATAGAAACAATATACAGAGAATAAATGTGACCACAAACAATTGCTCTAACTGTAGCTGTATTAAAACAATAAAGAAATATTTTTAATAATCAAAAAATAATAGACATAAATAATAGTGTAAATCTAATAAAAAAAAATTTTTGAAAGAAAACCTGTTCGTATGTGATGAAAACAGAATTTGGAAAAATTTTTGAAGTCCAAGAAATAAAGCTATTGGCACTTGAAATAAAAAAAATATATATTATATAATGTAAACAATGACAAGCAATCAACTAGTATGACATAAATTTATAAATCATGTAGAATATGATATACATTTACAAGTAATATATCATATAATAAAACTCCACAAGTCATGTCACATATAATATACTATACAATTATATACTAAATACAATATAAAACACAATCCCAATCAAGAAACCTTGAAACATTCAAGTATGTGAGAACAACTTCAGACATGATGAGTGTTGGAGTATCGAAGTTGATGCTGGTTTCTGACAGTAACATGAAAAGTTGATCTGTGTCGGTTATATCACAGCCAAACATTTTGTAGCTGTCGCTGTTCCACACTTGTAATAAATTATAAAATAATAAATTCAAATTTTACATGTGATCTAAATGTTCTAATTGTTATCAAAAATGTTGATAACTACTCTACAGATATTGGATCTACTTGACAACTAGTCTATAGACATTTGATCTACTTGACAACTAGTCTATAGACATTTATTTGTATAGAATTGATGATGCTCTGCTAAGTCTAACTCACAAGACAAGAAGATTTCTCAAATCTTCGGAGATTATTCTCCAGTTGTAACATGAAACTATACAAACCCGATCTTCCACTAGAGCCAATCCTATCTCAGTGTCCTACACCAACTAGCCAAAACAATCAATAAAATAATGACTCCGTCTCTTCCTAGTCTCTACTCTTTGAAATCAACGAATGACTTCATTTGATTGCTATGAACTGTTGAAAATGAGAATGGGCCTTTGGCTTCTCTCAACTTTGAAAGTCTTTTCACAAAAGTTCCAGTTAGAGTCAATCAATAACATCATTGATTGTGTTTATGAAAATCAATCGCTAAAGGCACCTTCTATCAAATGTTTAAAATTCTTCAAAATACTGTCTCCATGCATCAATACACTTGTGGAGATGTGTCTTCCATAACTGGAAATCACCCTGAAAGTCCTCAAAGGGAATGTCTCTCAGAAACGTTGTAACATGCTTTTGGATGTTTTCCACGGTCTCACAATGCTTTCCTTTCAACTCTCTGTTCAGTCGGGGAAACAGAAATAAGTCACACGAAACCATACCGGGTTGTGACTCCGGGCAAAGAGATGGAAACATTGTTATGCTGGAGCTTGACCATGTCTTTGATGTCAGCCCTCACGCGTGTGAACCGGCGTTTCAATCTCTTGAGTACCTCCAAGTAGAAAGCAGAGTTGACAGTTTCTCCCAGCAGTACAAATTCAAATATAAAAAAAGACAATGAACATTGCTTTGATGTGAGACTTGCTCATTCACGCTTTCTTAGGGTAGGGGGATGATTTTGTGTGTCACTCGCTGCTCTGCTTTTTCGATTCTGGATCATACTCAAACATCCAAGATTTGTTTCCAGTTACGATAGAGCTAAGAAAGTCTGGCTCATTTCTAATAAAATCCAACAGTTCATGACAGTGTGAAACTTGAAGTTCCTTTTGATCTTCCGTCAACACTTTTGGTACAAGCTTCATAATATACAAAATTAATTAGAATGCGTTAACAGATTCTGCTACCTGGGGGATATGATTGCAGCAGGAGGTGGAGCTGGTAAAGCATCTAGAACTAGAGTGAGATGTGTGTGAGCAAAGTTCAAGGAGTTGGCTCCAATCTTAACCTCAAGAGGAGCATTGCTGAAAGTTAAAGGTCAGGTTTACAGAACTTGCATACAGACAGTGCTGGTATATGGCAGTGAGAGCTGGCCAGTGAAGAGAGAGGATTTGCACAGCATGGAAAGAACAGAACGAATAATGATCAGGTGGATGCGTGGTGTGAGACTCAAAAACAAAATACGTAGTACCGAACTGTATGGGCGACTGGCTTTGGAGGAAGTTGCAGATATTGTGAGGTGTGGTCAGCTGAGGTGGTTTGGGCAACTGGAGCAAAAAAACAGAGATGATTGTGTCTCTGCTTGTAGAGACTTTGAGGTGGATGGGTCAAGGAGGAGGGGCAGGTGCAAGAAGTCCTGGGGAGAATGTATCAGCCATGATTTGTGCAGTCTGGGCCTTAGGGCTGAGATGGCGCAGGAGAGAGATGAATGGAGGCACAAAATTGGAAGGAACCGTCCAACCCGTGCAAGCATGAAAAAACGGACGTAAAACCGAAAAAGAAAGAATAATGTTGCAGATCAACATTAAAATAAGAAATTTTTAATTAATTAAAAAACTGACTTGGAGAACATAATGAAGTATAATTTATGTGATTTTATCATTGTGGATCATAGTAAATATTTCATTTGAATTTAAAAATATCTTTATGAAAATGTTAAAATACCTTACAAAATTAATTAATTGAGAAAAACGCTTTGCTTGCGGGGAAAATTTGTTAACCCCCTCCCCCCCAGAGGCTCTGTAACAAGTGCTGGAGGCTATTTGGCCATCTTAATTTTTTCTGCATATGCCTTTGTTATTGTTAGTATTCATTGTGTTTGCATTTATTATAGATCACCAGGGTTTTAAAAACCTGAATAACAGTAATGACCGATCTAAATAATTCATAATTAACTTACGAACAGAAGATTTCTGTGACGATTGGTCATATCTTGCTTCTCCAACAAATTCAAATAATCTTTCATTACTTTTGATGAGACTCAACTTTCTTTGTTGCAGCTCAGGAAAATCTATCTTTAAAATAATAAGGAATTCAATGAGATGTCTCAACAAGTGGTTTTTGTAATAAGACATTATGCTGATAACTTATAACGAAGTATCGAGAATCTATTTTACATTCATTAAAAATCAGTTTATGTCAGAAATTTACTTTAAAAATAATTTAAAACAAACTTCAATATAGCAACTTCCACTTGATAGAAGATTCTCACTCTTAAGTCTAAAATAGGTTGAGTCATAACCAGAACCTATGGAAATTATCTAGATAATAAAAATTCAAGAATAAACTCCATATCTATAAAAGTAACATAAACAGCATTTCACTAAATTGAATCATATATAAATGTAAAAAAATATTAATAAAAATGTATATCCATTATAAATATAAATCAATTAACATCAACAATAAAAAGTAATAATAAAATTTTTATATTCACCTGGCATGGTACATTCTGGTTGCTGAAACTTTTGAGAAATTTAATAATAATAGCATTGATTGCAAAGTTTCTGATGTAATAACCTCTGAAAGAATTGATTTTTGATTTTGAATTATTGAAGATAAATAAAATTAAACCAAATTAAAATAACCACCTATTAATGAGAGGAGATCTTGTAACAATATTTTTTTTCTTATAAACAAGATGTTTTATGAAATCATCCTGAAAATATCCTCGATGAACCATCGATGACTTGCTGACACTGCTACTGTCATTTGTACCTTGAACCTAAAATTAAGAACATCTTAAGATGACAACTATCTACTTATATAATTTCCTCAGCCTCAGGAAGGTGCAGGTGTATTAATGAGGTTAAATATCATTAAGCATCAATTAAGCATCAATTAAGCATCATTAGACATTGTATCCACACATGCACATGAACACACACATACACAAACAAGCAGTCTAGCAACTTAAGTCCTGAAAAGGCCAATTTTTGAAAAAGTTTCAAAGAAAATGTTTCACTTGCGAGCTCTGCGCTGATTTTAAAATAGTGTCCTTTTTTAAACAAACCTTAAATTAAGTGTAAAAGAATAAATAAATAAAAGGGATTTTTAAATAAAAAATTTTTTTTTTAATATGCATGTTAAGGAGTGGTTAATGAAACCGCTGTAGCCATAGAAACTCATCAACTAAATAGCTCTTAAGCAGTTTACAATGGGTGCCAAAACGTCATTTGTTTTTTTTTATTTGGCTTTCTGCCAAACAGATTCAGTGGTTTGTAGTGGCATTGGTTATAGATTCGATAAATTTCATTTAATGATTTACAGTCAAATGCTGCCCACAAATTAAATGTAGCTCAAATACCCAGAAGTACATTATTTCTATAGCCTGCTGAATGCTGATATGGATACTAACAAAAAGAACTACTGCCCTGTATTTCTCTACATAAACGCCCCCACTGTATCTCCACATAGAGTAATCATTTCTGTCTCTCTTCTGTTTGCATGTTTGCCTCTAGTAAGCCGTTCTCTGTGACCACAAAATGGCTGCAGCACTCAACTATGTAACCTTAAATGTATACCTTTATTTAAAGTTTTGTAGAGCAGGAAAAACCTGCCCACCATTTGCCATCTGGTTGTTTTGAGTTCAACTCACTCAAGCAATATAATCATGATATAATTCAGTCGTATCCATATCTCAACTTCTTTCTCAGAAAATAAATAAGTTATAAATGGATAATAATAATAAATAATAATAATACAACTTGTAATGCGCCATATGTCAATTGTTTGTATAGATATACATAAAATTGATTTGCAGGCGCGATGAGGTTGCTATTGTTGGTAGGCCCGGTTGATGAGGAAGGTTTTCAATCGACTCTTGAAAGACTCGACAGTTGACGACAGGTCGGTCAGATCAGTCGGCAGATCGTTCCAGACAGAAGCAGCGGTGTGGTAGAAGGCGCGACAAGTGAAATCAGTCCGCACTGAATGCCTCTGCAACTGACAAGCGGAGCCTGACCTGAGAGTTCTAGGTGTGACATGGAAACTCAGCAATTCAGCAAGATATACAAGCCTAATGATCATGATTGCCTTGAACATCAGGAGTGCGATCTTGAACCTGATTCGAGCCTCAACCGGAAGCCAGTGTAGTCCAGCCAAGACCGGGGTAATATGATCACATTTTCTGGTTCCAGTCACAACTCGAGCAAGAGTATCGATGACCCGTTGCAATTTGCCAAGATTACCAGCAACACGGGCTCCCGGGGGGGGGGGAAGGGCAAGACTCAGAGCAACTTTTCTGTCAAATGAATCTATTAAAAATCGCTGACCATGAGGCTTTGAATGAAATCTAAGAAAAACAATTGCAGACACGTTATTCAATAACATATTTCTATAAAAATGTTATTAATTATGAAAGTGCAAAGTGCGCAATCGAATGTTATTTTTTTTAATGAAGTCAACTATTAAAATGTTAATATCAATTTCTTGACGACTGCTCATTAAAGTAACAACATTTAACCTCGTCTGCTTCATTGTAATTTGGCTTTTTTCTCCGGCTTGCACATGAACAGGGAAATAATACATATGTACACACCTATAAATTATTAAAAATCCAATATTCCTAATTTTTCTGGAGCAGACACTTTTCCCGGGTGGCAAGATTTGATCCGGGGGCAGCTTGCTCCGTCGCCCCCGACTCTACACATATGACCAGCAGAAGTAGGAGTCAATTAAATAGAGTTAAGCATTAAAGTGGAGTGATCCTGAAGTTATTGGTGTTAGCACGTTATCAAACGATTACGATGATTGAGCATTTGGTCAGTCTCAATAAAGAGAAACTCTAAAAAAAAATATTTGGGTCATTAATTGGTAATATTATTATTATAAATACAGTATAATCCCGCTATGACATACTTGAAAGGACCCTAGAAATGAGTACATTATATCCAAAGTCCGTTATATCCAGGGTATGAAAAAAATCAAGTTAATATGAAAAAAAGTATTTATTGCATTGTCTACGTTTGCAAGTGCGGGTAGGCTCCAGTTTGTTTACATATGACCGTAACAAAGATATATAAATATATATCTATTTATTTATATATACCAAGACCTCGCTTTGCGTCTTTTTCGAAGTTGCGTCGCTGCTTAAATGTTTACTTTTTCAATTTTCTTTTCAAAAAGTAGTATTTTTGTAGCCTTGGAACCTATCTTCAATCTTTACATGGTTTGCTATTGAAAATCATAATTCCTTTTGCTATAGAAAATCACAATTCAATTTGCGTTTCAGGAACGTATCCAAGTATCCATGACACAAAGTGAGGTCTTGGTGTATATATAGAGCTTGACCGATTAATTGGTAGCATTAATAATCGGGCCGATTGTTCTTAAATATATATATGTTATTTTTATCTTTGTGAGAAGAAACTCGTCAATCATGGGCAATGTCAATGACGCAGTGGATGCAATGATTAGTTTATACTTGTCATCAGCAGCATTGCCTCGCACAGAAAGCCCATACGTATGGTGGAATACCAACAAATTCCATCTCCCAAGCCTAGCCACACTTGCGAGAAAGTATCTTTCCGCACCAGCTTCAAGTGTCCCAAGCGAACAGCTCTTCAGTGGAGCAGGACAGATCTTCTCAGATCGCCGTGGCTCTTTGAAAGCCAAAACAGGAGAAATGCTCCTACTTCTGAAGTACAATCTGCCTCAGTTTTCTTTTAACTATTGAGAGTGGAAAGTGCCAGGGGCTCAAGGACTTCAACTAGACATTTTTACATATTTAGATTTTTTTATTACCTGCAAGTTCTGTAGAGTATAGCTTAAGTTTAAAGCGTAGTCTAATTTTATCAAAACACAATTTACTAAAATAAAAAAAATTGACAATCGGTAATCGATATCGGCTCCACAATCGGGTAAATGTGGAATCGGTAAAGCTATATATATATATATATATATATATATATATATATATATATAACATTTTAATCATCAGAATAAATTTACTTTTTTAATTTAAAACAACCTCATGCTTTGTTGGACCGGCAAGAATTAATGATGAGAGAGCTGGAAATTAACAGCTCCCACACTCTCGTCGACTGTAAGTAGTTCTGTCGTCCTCCCAGGTACAGTAGCGAACCTGGGATATAAACATCTAACTGTTAATCACCAACTGTTTTTGTGAACCCTGTTACACAGGCCACCACCAATCACGAGGAGTCAGTATGGCAGAAAGCCAAAGAAAAGAACACACGACGTTTTTCGGCACTCACCGCTCATTGTTAGATAATTATCTTGCCGAATTTTTATGGAAACAAAGATTTAGTGCTCACCCGTTCCATAATCTTGTGTCACACATTCGTTTTCCTGATGCTGGAAATTAATTTTCTTACCTTTTTTCTACCATTGTCAGTAATATTAGTTTAAAAATAAAATTAATTCATTGATGAAAGATATATACATAATTTATTTATCTTTCTTTGGTAAGGCCACCCGAGCTTGCCCATACTTGTAAATAAGTGCCAAAACTCGTTCTTTGAAATTTTTGAGTGTGTTGAATTTGAGTGCATATTATAACTTAAAACAGCTTTATGTTTTATTACTGATACTTTTTCTGAAAAAATGTTAAATTTATTTTCTAGTCAACTAGATTCACCCATGCATTTAGTGCACCTAATTCCATAGTGCGCTACTCAGTAGCGGCTACTGGAGTTAATGATAGATAGCGAGCGCACTGTCAATAGATTGATGATTTATAGATAAATTTAAACTAACCGCCGTAGATTGCCTTGACTTCGTGGTTTTCTTCGGTCCCATTTTGAAATATATTTAGTAATTACTAATTAGTTATAGATAGTCGTGGTCTCAAACGTACACAATATTTTACCGGTGTAAGCTCCACCCACAGAATTTAAGCTCCACCTACCATAGATGCGTATAATAAAAATATAACATAAATTTTGTTTTTAAGGTGTATATATATATACTAACGGGGTTACCCGGCGTTGCTCAGGGTTTTCAGAGGTTTCTGATCATTTTTCTCTCTTGCTCCCGTTTCCTTCCCCGCTTGCTCTACCGTTTCCGTTCCCGCTTGCTCTCCCGTTTCCGTTCCCGCTCGCGCTCATTTTTTCTTTTCCACTCTTTCATAACTTATTTTAGCCCATAAAACGTAAAATAGATTTGCTAAAAGTTGCTTGAAGCCTTCAAACGTTGTTACGTAAACAAAATTTGAATTTTATTAGGCAATTACCTTTGATGGTCGTACATAGGAACTATTGGCCTGGAAAGTTAAGAAGGGGAAAAAGTTAAAAAGGTTTGGACTCCTTCTCCGATCCCCCGGCTCAGGGGGCCAAAAAACCTTCCGGGCCAAAAGTGCCTATACATGATCATTGCATAAGTTTTCGAACCACTGTTTACAATTGCGTAGCAGGCATTACTTGCTAATGGCCTTCTTAATATTAAGAAGTCCATGACTTGCTTCCCAGTCTTACATAATGTGACCGATTGCGCGTTATTACAAATTATTAAGAGATAGATGGGGCGGGAAAGTGAGCGGAATTGGGAAAGTTACCGGGAGCGGGAAAGCGACCGGGAGTGGGAGAGCAAGCGGGAACGGGAAAGCGAGCGGGAGCGGGAAAGAAAACGGGGAATTAAACGGGAGCTAGATAAAAAAAACTATAAAAACCCCCGAGCAACGCCGGGTAACCCCGCTAGTATATATATAACCCATTGTCCTCCAATGACGTCCGGAGGCGGTCCACGAGCTCAGACTTTCGTCCTTTATCACTGAATTCTCGTTTTCTAAGTTCCCGCCTCAACTCGAGTATCAAGAGCTCATCCAATGCTTTCAAAACCATTCTTGTATCCCATTTCTGACACCAATGTTACGATATCACCAAATCGTATACCGGGCTCAATAGAATGGTTTTGCAGTTTATTGGAAAATAATAAATGAAGGCTTTGTTAAGGCTATTAATACCTTTTGGTCTATTAATGAATAAATAATTAATGTCCCTAATAAATGTTCTGACTCCGTTAAGGTTTATCAATAGGAAGTTGATCATCAAACCAGTGATTTTACATTAATATATATATATATATATGTATATATATATATGTATATATATATATGTATATATATATATGTATATATATATATATATATATATATGTATATATATGTATGTATATATATATAATATATATATATATATATATATATATATATATATATATATATATATATATATATATATATATATATATATATATATATATATATATATATATATATATATATATATATATATATATATATATATATATAGTTCCCGCTCGCTCACCCGCTCCGCTTCAAATTTTTTTCTCTATATTTGATTTCCCTTGACTCTCAAGGTTGTGTGAAAAATTCATTACGATCGGATGAATGGTGTAGCAATGCATAAAGAACATACATATATACATACATACATACATACATACATACATGCATACATACATACATACATACATACATTTGTCAACAGGACAAACGGGGTCTCGGGTCAACCCATCGAATTTGGTGGTCAAAAGCCAGCACCAGTGAACGAACAAGTCTGGTCATTCAGGAAAGAAAGAAAGCTATCGAGTCCCAGAGAATGATTAAGTTTGTTCAGTTATCTCAACAAGGAGACTGGACGACATGGGAAAATGCTGTTCAGCGTTCACTTTCTTGGAAAGACATTTGGCAATACACACCACTACGTTTGTCTTGGTATATGTTGGTATATGTAAATGTCAGGTGGAAAATTACATTGGTCATACTAGAACTACTCTGTCTCGTAGATTGACTATGCATTGTCAAAGTGGTGCCATATACCAACATATGTCAACACAACATTCAATTAAACCATCACATAAATTTCTAATTGATAACACCAGTATACTAATGAAAGAAAATCAACCCATTAAGTTAAAATTAAAAGAAGCTTTAGCTATTAATAAATGTAAGCCTTTAATTAATAAACAATGGTATTCTTTTGATTTAACTCTTAAACTTTTTGGTTCTCTAAATAGTAATAAAACTAATAATAATAATAATAATAAGTGTTTTAACTCATTTACAACTTCTGTTAAAAATATGCATGTTAATAGTGCCAATGTTTCTTCAGGTATTTCTTCGTTGAATGAATGTTTTGTACCAGACGTTTGTGTTTCAAAGGTTATAGATAATGTATGTGATTCTTCTTCCAGTCACGTCCTTAAAGTTGACTGTAATTCCGTTGTTAAAGGCTTTACTAACTGATCTTAATTATTTAGTTACTAGCGGGGTTACCCGGCGTTGCCCGGGGTTTTTAGAGGTTTTTCTAATGTTTGTCTCTCTCGCTCCCGTTCCCTTCTCCACTTTCCCGTTTTCGTAGCGTTCCCGGTCGCATTTCCGCTCTCGGTCGTTTTCCAGCTCCCGGTCGCTTTCCCGCTCAGAAGTTCTGTTATCGATTTTCTCTCTTGCTCGCGTTTCCTTCCAAGCTTGCTCTCCCGATTCCAGTCGCTTTCCGCGTTCCCGGTCGCTTTCCGCGTTCCCGGTCGCTTTCCGCGTTCCCGGTCGCTTTCCCGTTCCCGGTCGCTTTCCCGTTCCCGGTCGCTTTCCCGTTCTCGGTCGCTTTCCCGTTCCCGGTCGCTTTCCCGTTCCCGGTCGCTTTCCCGTTTCCGGTCGCTTTCCCGTTCCCGCTCACGCTTGCTCTCCCGTTCCCGGTCATGCTTGCTCTCCCATTCCCGGTCACGGTAGCTCTCCCGTTCCCGTTTCCGTTCCCGCTCATTTTCTCTTTTACATTCTTTCATAACTTCTGTTAGCCTATAAAACGCAAAATAGATTTGCTAAGACTATATATATATATATATGAATGTTTGTGGGTTAGTTTGTCTATTATAGAAACGGGAAAGCACCCGGAACGGACAGCGAGCGGGAACAGAAAAGCAAGCGTGAGCGGGAATGGGAGAGCAAACGTGAGCGGGAACGGGGCAGCGACCGGGACGGGAAAACGACCGGGAGCGGGAAAGCGACCGGGAGCGGGAAAGCGACCGGCAGTGGGAAAACGACCGAAAACGGAAAAGCTAACAGGAGTGGGAAAGCAGGTGGGAAAGGAAACGGGAGAGAAAGAGACAAACATTAGAAAAACCTCAAAAAACCTGGGCAACGCCGGGTATCTCCGCTAGTACATACATAAACACACACACAGACACACATACATGCACATACACATACATACATACATACACACATACATACGCACATACATATATATATATAGTTCCCGCTCGCTCACCCGCTCCGCTCCGCTCATTTTGTGACGGATTTCAAAAATTTTTTTTTTAGTTTTGATTTTCATTGACTCTCAAGGTTGTGTGAAAATTTCATTACGATCGGATGAATGGTGTAGCAATGCATAAAGGACATTAACATAAATACAAACATTCATTTTTATATATATAGATTACTGTTATTATTATAATTATTTTAATTTAAATATTTTTTATGTTGTTACATTTGTATATAATGAATTTAAATTTTATTTAAATTGTATTTTAATTCCTTTCAATTAGTTGTATCTTTTACCAATTAGTCACTGCATTTTATTTTAAAAAGTTAAACGACTCTGATGATGGCAAAAAATTGCCGAAATAGATCTATTAGCCTATAAGATTATGGAGTTTGTGTTTGGGAATAAATTATTTTGAAACCGATTTAGAGTATTGGAAAAAATTAAAAATAAAATCGATTCAGCCAAGTGCGCCACTTTTTTCAATATATATATATATATATATATATATATATATATATATATATATATATATATATATATATATATATATATATATATATATATATATATATATATATATATATATATATATATATATATATATATATATATATATATATATATATATATATATATATATATATATATATATATATATATATATATATATATATATATATATATATATATATATATATATATATATATATATATATATATATGTATATGTATATTCATTTATAGATATATATTATAATATATTAATTTAATTAAATATTTTTTATTTATAGTGAGTGTGGGATAATAGTGAAGATAATTAAAAAAGTGTAAAGACTAAAAAGTAGAAAATAAAAATAAATAAACAACTTTTTAAAAACTAGTTTTATGATAAGACTTGGGTGCTAAGTTTGAATTTAATGAACAGATCTGTATAACTTAGCGATCACCCTAGTCTTATCATAAGACTAGTTTTTAAAAAGTTTGTTATTTATTTTTTTCATTTACTTTTGATTTGACGATAATGGCTGATTATATACATCCCAACGTGCCGACGATTCTTACATGTTGATTTTTGACATTTATTTATTTATTTATTTATTTATGTTGTCAACACCAGTTAAACAACTCCTTGCCGAATTAAAAAAAACGCTCGAACAGAAAAAAGCAGTGATGGGCACTAACTACTTCAATTGTAGTTATAACTACCTACCAACTACCTCATGAAAAAAGTAGCTATAACTACATGTTGACTACTTTAGAAGAGAGGTAGTTATAACTACATGTTGACTACTTTAGAAGAGAGGTAGTTATAACTACTTCGCTAACTACTACTATAGAAAATATTATTTTATATCCATTAAATGCAAATTTGTTTTGTTTTTATTTTTCAACTACTTTTTAAGAACACATAGCCCATCTCTGAAAAAAGCACAACACGAGCCCACAAAGGAACCGGAAAAAGGAAAAAATGTCAACACCACCAATGAATCAATTCAAAAGTAATCAGAAAACATATCCAAACCCAACACGACCTCACAAGCGAACCAAAAACATAGCAAAACGAATGCGAGTATGGTATGATAGGCCTATATATCAACATAGGCGTAACCAGGGGGGTTGGGGGTTGAAACCCCCCTATTGGTATATAAATTAAAACCTTAATTCCTATGTTAATTATTTAAGATGGTTCAAAATTTGCATCTAGTCTATGAATTGGGGCTGCATTGTAATGCAATCTGTTAATAAGTAAAGATACAAAATACATTTTTTAAAGAAATTCTTTTGAGTTGAGCCGTTTATATCTCAACTAGCGGGGGCACTCGGCGTTGCCCGGGGTTTTCAGAGGTTTACCTAATGCGTTTCATTTTTGCTCCCGTTTCCTTCCCGCTTGCGCTCCCGGTCGTTATCCGTTCTCCGTCGCTTTCCCGCTCATTTTTTCGCTTTCAGTTCCCCCCCTAGATCCGATTCTACATACATACGTACATACATACATACATACATACATACATAAACACACACACATACATATATAAGCACACACACACACAGACACACATACATGGGGAAATGCCAAAAGCCCGAATTTTGACATTTGCCCGAATCTGTCTAGCCAGTCGGGCAAATAGCGTACGAAATCGGGCAAATGGCGTACGAAGTCGGGCAAATGCCGTAAGAAGTCGGGCAAATGCCGTACGAAGTCGGGCAAATGCCGTACGAAGTCGGGCAAATGCCGTACGAAGTCTGGCAATTGACGCCCGAAGTACATACAAGCCAAAAATCAGTTCATTATAAGCAGAGGTTGTGAACCACACAATGGTGTCTCAATTTTGGCCCTATTAGAAACTGGCAAAAGTTTCGTATCAAAATTCTTATGAAGTTGAATAAAAAAATATACAACAGCTTCTAAGTTACTGTTTAGTATTTTTTTCCTTCGTTGTTGAATTATCGTTTTAGTTTATTCTCCGATGTTATTTTTAATTTGGTTTCTGTCGCTAGAGTAATTATAATTATTCATTTGATTAGTTTATGAATTATTTATAAAAGCTGTTTAATCTATTTTTTGAGAAATTATTTGTCTCTGTTTTGTAATGTATATTATCTACTTCTTGATCCTACGAGACTTTTTAGATTCTTTTCTACAGTGTCAGAGCTTTTGGCGATTGATATTTTTTCTTGATTTTCATTTGAAGTTTTATACCAGGTTACTTAAAAATTGGCTGTTTATGATTTCGTCAAGCAGTTTATGGCTTTGCCATATCTACCTTCAAATGAAATCCAAAGAATATTTGATATAATTTATTCAAATATTTCCATGGAATCTTTAAAGGTGAATTTTTTTAATCAAACATTATATTATTAGTATTTATTAATTCTTCCACATTTTTAGGAGCTGGCAAACTACATAAAAATTACTTGGATAAAAGGAAAATATAAACTGCAAGAATGGAGCGTTTTTAAACGTGAAATTAAAACTAACAATGACGTAGAAGCCTGGCACAGTTCTCTGAACAGCAACTCCGATGTGCCAAAATCCTTTTACGAAACTGTTAGTCTTCTTCACCAGAAGGCTCAATATATCCCAATAGAAGCCGATTGCTCAAAAACTGGTTAGCTGCTGAGGCAACAAAAAACAATTTTTTTAGAAAAAGACGAAAAGGTGTGGGATTTATGGATAGCCTATGAACTCAACCAGATTAATGTCGATACTCTACACACCGAAATTGCTAATGTTTTAACCTAAAAAATTGTTAGCAATAAATATTAAAAAATTGATTCAATGTATATATTTTGTTACTTTAGTCGCTAGAGTCTAGCGAAAAAAACAGACGAAAAGGTGTGGGAGCTATAGATGCCTATGAACTAAATGAGATTGATGTCCATACTCTACACACTGATATTATTGTTTTGACTTAAAGGGTTTTTTGTAATTTTTTACCAATAAATATTGAAAACTTTATTCAATGTTTATTTTTAGTTACTCTAACAACAAAACCAAATGCCATTTTAATTAGAGGGTCAAATCTGAGACACCATTGTGTGGTTCGCCAGCTCTGCTTATAGTGGACTGATGCATTGTTGCTTGACAAGGACTTAAATAAACAACAACAACAGTTGCTTCAACGTTAAAGTCGCCGGCTTCTAGACGTTGTGTATGACTACGGCGGTTTTGTTCGGCTAACTTTTTAGCTTGACCTTTGAAGGTCATTTGCCCGACTTTGTACGCCATATGCCCGACTTCGTACGCCATATGCCCGACTTCGTACGCCATATGCCCGACTTCGTACGCCATATGCCCGACTTCGTACGCCATATGCCCGACTTCGTACGCCATATGCCCGACTTCTTATGACATTTGCCCGACTTCGTACGCTATTTGCCCGACTTCGTACGCTATTTGCCCGACTTCGTACGCTATTTGCCCGACTTCGTACGCTATTTGCCCGGCTGGCATGAGCGATTCGGGCAAATGACAAAATTCGGGCAAATGTGTAGGAGCCCACATACATACATACATTCACACATACATACGTACCTACATACATACATGCATGCATACATACATACATACATACATACATACATACATACATACATACATACATACATACATACATACATACATACATACATACATACATACATACATACATACATACATACATACATACATACATACATACATACATACATACATACATACATACATACATACATACATACATACATACATACATACATACTGTAAACGTAGAGGAATATGCTTTCTAGCGATTCGTAACGTTAAAGTCGAAGTTATTTATAACACAATATTTCTCGAATTTATTTTAACTTTATTATTCTTCCTTGAATATAATCCTTTTCTTGACTCTAAACTGACTTATCTCACTTTGCAGAAGTTAACCCGGTTCTGACAAATCTTTTGATAATTCCAATTTCTCTACTCTACAACCTTACTTTTTTCTATTGAGGACCACAAAAAGGAAAAGGACCAATACCAATTATATATATATACATATATATATATATACATATATATACATATATATATATACATATACATACATCCATCCATGTATATATACACTCAAACACACATATACATATATATACATTAATGATACAAAAATTATACGCACACACAATGTCACAGGAGCACAAATATACATATATCCATACATATACATATATATATATACATATATATACACACATATACACATATATACACACAGATACATTCATACATAAATGACTATTGTTTCAACACAACCAAAATATGCACACATAATAAAATAAAATAAACAAATACTATGAAAATACGTAAGATGAATCATCTTCATCTTACACATACATACATACATACAAACATACATTAATACATAATCCCGTTTCCGTTCCCGCTCACGCTCATTTTCTCCTTTCCACTCTTTCCTAACTTCTTTTAGTCCATAAAACGTAAAATAGATTTTCTAAAAGTTGTTTGAAGCCTTCAAACGTTGTTACGTAAAATAAATTTCAATTTTATTACACAAATTACCTTTGATGGTCGTACATAGGCACCTTCGGCCTGGAAAGTTTTTTAGCCTACCTGAGCCGGGAGATCGGAGTTGGGAGTCCAAACATTCTTAACCTTCTTAACATGTATGAAAACTACCTCCTTGCCAAATTTCATCAAGATCGCTCTCCCGCTCCGCTCATTTTGTGACCGATTTCAATTTTTTTTTCACAAAAACCTTCTACCATTGCCTCTCAAGCTTGTGTAAAAATTGCACTACGATTGAATGAATGGTGCAGCAATTCATAAAGGACATCTATACTTACATACATATTCTCATTTTTATATAGATATATGTATATCAACAAGTGTGACAGATAGGTGCGTAGCCAAAAAGGGAGAAGCACAGGGAGACAGGAACATAAATTGGGGAAAGGGAAGAATTTGCCCCCCCTCTGATTTCCAAAATTAAAAAAAAATTGTGTATCAGCGATGGTCGAAAGTAGAGCTATTTTCTTTGCCAAATTACAAACAGCGAACTCGTGGAACTTTACCTATTAGTGGTTTTGATACAACGTTGATTACCTTACACTTTTCTACAGCAAAGTTATTATTATTTATTGCTAGCGGGGTTACCCGGCGTTGCCCGGAGTTTTTAGAAGTTTTTTTTTATCATTTTCTCTCTCTTACTTTTTTTTCTGGCTACTGTTTCCATCCCGGTCCAGTCGCTTTTTACACATTTTTACTTAACTTTACTTCTCTGTCTGTCTATCTGTCTGTCGTCAAATTTTACAATCGATTTTAAACTAACTTCCCGATGAGCTAGAGACTTCAAAATTTAAACATACTTCTAAACTGATTAACAATGCATTCTATCAAATTATCGGAACGATTGGACAAAATGTAATTAAATAATTATTTGTGATATTTCGTCGATTTTTGTCTATGCTAATATGCTCGTTGCTGTTTATGTAACAGAATGTGGCCTATACAATCGATTATATCAAAGTGTGTTTTTAAAAAACTTTGTTTTTTGATTCACTTGTTTCAAAAACTTCCATTTTCTTTGTCCAAAAAAGCTACCGTCATTTTCCAGAAACCAGGTATTATATCAAAAAAATTTCAATTGATACTCTTGTGGAGGATTCAATTTTCTATCCCTCCCTAGATCCATCCCTGCTTGTACCTACGTAATTATATAGATATTAAAGGTAATGTGTGTTTGAGAGCATTCGCTTATTACATCCAAGCCGCATGCAGATGGACTTCATTAATGAGAAAATTGTGAAAAATTGAAAAAATCTGTTATTTATTTGCAGTGATGGGCAGTAGTTAACTACTTTTAACTACTTTAGTAGTTAACTACTAGTTTAACTACATGGGAGTAGTTAACTACTAGTTTAACTACATGGGAGTAGTTAAGGCAAAAAGTTTAACTACCTGAAAGTAACCGGTAGTTAAAGAATAGTTTAACTACTTTTTAGAGTAGTTAACTACAATTAGTTTAACTACCTGAAAGTAGTTAAAGTCTAAAAAAAAATTAAATCAGCCTGTATAATATTTTACGCAAAGATCTGACAACACTGAAAATTTATTTATTTAAAGTGTCTTGTTTAGTCTTTGCTGTTCGATGTTTGCAAGCTTACCTTCAACGAGTTTAACAATTCTTTTGTTAATATTTTGCTAAGATGAATACTGCAGTTGTTAGAAAATATTTCAGCAACTCAAAGCTTAAATCTGAAAAAGAAGGAGAGAAGAATTTTTCGGCATCGTGTAATTTTTGTCCTGGACGATATATCAGTGTCAGTGGCAACGTGTCATCTAGTGCCGACTAGTGCCAACTTCGTTAAGCATTTAAAAGTAAGTTTGCCATTATATTATGAGTATTAGACAAATTTAGCTTCATTTTATATCTTAGTAGTGATTTATTATGTGGGTTAAAGCAACCATTGTTGCATGTCTCTCGATAAAAGTAACTGGAATGAATGAATGAATAAATAAATTTTAACTCATGTGATATATTTTTTATCATTACTTTAATTTAATTATTTAAAATCCAATTATCTAATTTATCTTAAACATTGTGGACTGAGTTTGTAAAATAGCATTGCATTGCTACAGGATATCCACCCGAGCCATTACCAGGCAAACAAGGCGACAGGAACAAGAAAGCCAATCAAAGCACAAGGGTCAGTTAAAAGACCATACGATGATGTCGATGGTATCAATGAAAGTTTGGAGAAATCACTTAAGAAAGTTCTCAAGCAAGATTTGGTGAATGCTTCATGGATAACAACCAGAAAACGAAACCAAAATATTTCACAGCAGGAATTCAATACTGAAATATTACAGATTTTGCTAGAAGATATGCAGCCAATAGCCACAGTAGAACGTAGTGGCTTTAAGAAGCTATTTGAACGTATCCAACCTGAACTGAGTAGACGAACGCTGGGGCGAGACATTGAAGAATTGTATATGACACGCAAAACACAATTGAAGAACTATTAGTGCCAAGATGGTGCAAAGTGTCTGACTGTATGTTTGAAAAGATTGTTTTCCTGCGTCATGTACTCAAAAGATAATCATCTACAGGTAATAAGACGATGTTTGACACCGTCTGAAGTAGATTGATGGACTGGATATTTAACTTATAAAATATGTGTCTTTTCATTAATAAATTAAAAAAAAACAATTTGTTATGGTTTTATTTAATAAATTAGATGGTGAACATAATTAATGGTGATCATGTGAGGCCTAATACAGCAATGTAATGTATTAGTGTACAAGTTTATAGAAAAAAGTAGTTGAAAGTAGTTAAAAGTAGTTAACTACTTTACAGTATTTAACTACTTTAGTTAAACTACCTCTGACAAAAAGTAGTTAACTACATAGTTTAACTACTTAAAAGTAAATGTAACTACAGAAAAGTTTAACTACTTGAAAGTAGTTTGTTGCCCATCACTGTTTATTTGACAAAAAAGAAAAAAAACTAAACAAAGAAAGCCCGGGCAACGCCGGGTAATCCTGCCAGTAAGCTAAATAAAGGCGGACAAATTCTGCCCCTACTGAAAAATGCTGAATTTACGTCCTTGGAAGCATGGATGAATTTCAGCAAATGTTTTTTCATTATGTATTCCTTTTATTATTATGAATAATTTTAATTTACATTTCAATACGCCAAGGACTTTATGTTTCTAAATTTATTAAATAATTTTAATTTAACTCAACATATATCAACTCCCGTTGATTTTCTTATTTCGTTCTCTGTAATTAAAATTCATAATATTTATCAACATATAAGTTTGATCATTCAGATCACCATGCTGTTAATTTTACGTATTTTCCAGAATTTAATTTTAGTAATTCAACTGTAAAAGTTCATAAAAGAAAATGGAAACTTCTTAATAAAAAAATCATTTGTTGAATTATTTAAACACTTTGATTTTAAAGGTCACAGTGAGGTTGATGAATTAGTGTCATATCTACATATATAATTTCCTACTAGCGGGGTACCCGGCGTTGCCCGTGGTTTTTAGAGGTTTTTCTAATGCTTGTCTTTCTCGCTCCCGTTTCCTTCCCCGTTTGCACTCTCGTTCCAGGTCGCTATCCAGCTCCTGGTCGCTTTCTCGTTCCTGGTCGCTTTCCCGCTCCGGTCGCTTTCCCGTTGATAAAATTAGTGCGAACAAGCGTGTAATGAGAATTATTACGCAATAATACAGTCAGTCCTAAAGATAAAAAAAGGTGGCGCTGCAGTCGCCAAAAATATGTAATGAGATTTTAAAAAAATCCGTCATTTTTGACGGGCTATCTCTAGTATTTTAATAGTTTTATTACTAATATTTTAGACCTTATTTCATCTTTACAATTATTTTTCTTTAGATTTTTATTTAACCGTGCTCCATGGTTTGATGCTTATTGTATTTTACTTAAACGTATTGCTCGAAAAAAGGAACGTTTCTCTAGGTCTAATAAATCCTATGTTATTTATGATAATTAGAATTCTGCTTTACATACATATAAGTAAACCTTGTTTTCAAAACATTGCAGTTATTTGAGAAACTCTATAGTTCATGCTACTTCATCTAACAATTGTTGTTTTTCACTTTCTAAATTATTACACAAAAATTTGACACGTCCCTACTACACCTTCTGTCACAAAATGAGCGGAGCGGAGCGGGTAAGTAAGCGGGAACTATATACAACATATATATATATATATATATATATATATATATATATATATATATATATATATATATATATATATATATATATATATATATACATATATATATATATATACACATATTTTTCATACATATACATACATAAATGAGCGAAAACGGGAACGGGAAGCCAACTGAGAGTGAAAGATAGAGCGGGAAAGGGAAAGCGACCGAGAACGGGAAAGCAACCGGGAGCGGGAAAGCAACCGGGAGCTGGAAAACGACCGAGAGCGGGAAAGCGACCGGGAGCGGAAAAGCGACCGGGAACGCGACGGGAACGGGAAAGCGGAGAAGGAAACGGGAGCGAGAGAGACAAACATTAGAAAAACCTCTAAAAACCCCGAGTAACGCCGGGTGCCCCCGCTAGTTACATATAAAACTATTGGTGTACCCGGTGTTGCCCGGGGTTTTAGAAGTTGTTCTCTCTCGCACTTGTAATTTTTTTAAAAGTTTAATTAATTTTTGTCCAATCGATCTGAAGGTTTCATAGAAGAAATTGTCCTTGACAACAATTAATTACACCAAATTTGAGTTCAATTGGATGACGGAGAGTATGTTTTTTAAACGTCGCAAAAATTGCCATCTAGTGAATAATTTTAAATGTGTCAAAAAATAAATAAATATTGAAATTATTTTAAATAATGATTAAATCACTTTAAAAACTATTGAATATTGTTTTGGCGGGTGGCTAAAGTCTATGCTGACATTTTCAAAGTTCTAACTTGTCTAAAAGTTGGTGAAAAATAAATTCAAACATTTTGACGAGAGACAGACAGAGAAGTCAAGTTAACTAAAATTGTGTAAAAAATACAAACATTAATGCTAATAACTTGGAGAGGTCACATGCATATTGCTCGACTGTCTAACCGCATTTTGTTCTAAATATAGTCGATAACGGGAGGGGTGGGGTGTCCCGACTATCACCCTCGTAAAAGTCGCAACTGTTGGAGAACTTTCGAATTTGGAGGTTCAAAAACAAATTCTAATTCTTTCAAACCGATTAATAATTACTATAATTATAGAAAAGACAATAGTTAAAACGTCCAAAACACGAGACAATAATCAATTGCTACATGACAAAGTTTAACAGGTCTGAGTTCTGCGAAAACAGGCGCAATTCTCTTTTTCAAATTTCGAAACGTCCCTTATATTACAATTTTGAATAGCCACAAGCCTACCGCGCAAAACAATCAAATCTATTGGCTTGCGGCATCACGTGATAAAATTAATACGCGCACATATATATTCAAATCTAGAAGCTGCCACTGCACGCACTTAAAACATGCGCCACGCACTATATATAATACACTGTGGATCGGCATGCACGCTGTGTTTCAAACACGGACGTGACAGGGGGATTGTCGTATTTTATTTTCAGAAAATTTTTCTGTTGATGGCCGGTTATGTAGTGTAGGCGCTCCTTTTACTCATAGAAGTGGAAAAGCAGTGATTAATATTTTTATAATCTTTGCCTTTGGTTTAAACGTTTTTTTTGCTTTTAATGGTCCTAGACGTCTTTTTGAATATTAGCAGAGAAAAAAAGATAATCAGGCTTTATTTCGTTATTTTTCAATAAACTACAAAACCATTCTAAATCCCCGTATAAGATTGGCGATATTGTCACAATTGGTGTCAGAAGTGGGGTCTAAAAATGATTTTGCAGTTACTCGAAGAACTTTCCTTGGCTGAGTTAAGGCGGAAACTAAGAAAACGAAGGCTGAACGCCAATAGAAGAAAGCCCAAGCTCGTGGACCGCCTCCGGACGTCATTGGAGAACAATGGGTTTAACCCAGAAAAATACGAGTTTTATACAAATGAGAAATGATGAATAAAATAAACGAAGCAGCACCGAAGAGATTGGAAAGGAAGAACAAAACAGCTATGGACATGATGAGATAATTATTTCTTGATGGTCAGGTTCGTCCTGAAGACGGAATAGCAGCAGCTGGTACGGCGATGCTGCCAGTGAACAGCAAAAAATAAATGAAAACGGGAGATCTTCCAGTAGTGATTTATCTGTGTGTTGCCTGAATGGCAAGGCTATTGAGAGTCTAGTCACAGAGACGGCTGAGGCAGTGGTGGACACGGTTCTGAACCGGCGTGTTGCTGGCGAAGACAATATTGTGGGTTGCTACGCGAAACCCAGTTTGAACTGGAGTCCACCAGCTGTGTCTCAGAACATGTGACAGATGACGGCCGTACAGACTGCACAGAGCAGGTGGGGCACAAGGAAAACAAAAAAAGAGAATTGATCTAGTTTTGTGGCGGGACGCCACCGAGGTGGGTCCTGTTGCTGAGTGTTGCTGGACTCTGAAAGATTTTGTGGAAGTCGTCGGATCCGTCGGAGAAGTTTCGGAAGATTGCTTGATCAAAGTTACAAAAGATATTTCTTGTGCAGAAAAGTTTTTGGACAGTTTCGTGTTTGGTGGCAGTAGCTTGAAGGAGGTGTGTAATGATGGCACCTGTGATGCGGCGTCTCGTCAGGGTGTTTCACGATTTTTGCTTAGCAGGCCGGATTTATTAAGTGGTCATCTGTTCCAAGACTTTGGGGATAAGTTGGTTTTAGAAAAAAATAGTTTTAAAAAAGATGGAACGGAATTCCAAGTGATTTATAATGATTGGAGCGCCCGCGTGAGTGAGACTGCCATGGATAAGTCAGCTGAGAAGGTTGCTAACCCGGATGTTGTGGAACAGGTAGAAAAGGTTTGTTGGGATGCTGTTGACAAATGTGGTGGTGTTGGTATTGAAACGACTGTTTTATTTGGAAGGTTTGAAAATGCTTCTACAAATGTCAATGAGGCTGAAGCTCAGAGCGCTTTGGTCAAGGATTTTGTGTTTTAGTGGTGGCTCGCAGAAATAGGGCTAAAACTTAAAAAAGTCTGACAGTTCCGCTTTGACGATAATCCTGTTAAAAAACTTGAAAAGCAGTAGAAGGTCAGAAATTGACAGTGCCGTATAATTGCGGGTTCGGTTGCGTGGAACTATCAGTGACCTAGTGGGGGCCGCTGTGATCAACAGTTATGTATGAAGAAATTGAGATGTAACGATTTGGCGTGGTATTCAAGCCCACAACTCCGAATCAAAATATCACACAGGCTCCAGCAAGACTGAAAGAGACTGCGTCAAACAGTCAAAAGAATTGACCATGTCGTTTGTGAATTGCGGTCAAGGCCACGAGTGAAGATAAAGGTATTCTGTGTTTGTGGCCTTGCCGGATGTTTCAGAGGCGACTATGCTGTTCGGTACAAACAGAATTAAGAAGGGGTAATTTTAAATTTTATAATCTTTGCCCTTGGTTTAACTTTTTCCGTCTTTTAATGGTTCTAAACGTCTTTCTGAATATTAGAGGAAAAAATACAGATATTCAGGTTTTCTTTCATTATCTTTCAATAAGCTACAAAACCAATTCAAACTCGTATACGATTGGCGATATCGTAACAATATAAATCTTCATTACAAAATGAGTCACCATAGTTTGGGGGTCCCTTGAAGCTTGAACAAGGGGTTCGGGGTGTGTTAACCACGGTACTGACTCAAAGTGTAACAAACACAAGGAGACAGTAATACAATACGATGCAATCTCCAAGAAGTTATTTAACAACATGCCCCAACAAAACTAGGTTCCTGCACGAAAGCGAGAAATGACCACTTTGTAGACTCTGAGACAGTACAAGAACCGTTATATTTTGAGACCAGCCGAAAGCATCCAACAAAGTAAAATTAATAAGCATTTAACAGCACCAGGTCGTTATTTTAAAGAAGCAGTATTATGTCGTCACAGTTCATAAACGTGCCTGAGATTATTCAATTTGCTGACGATAACTATTCGAAATAACGTTAGTAGAGAAAAAAACAATGAAAACTATAAAAAGAAAAAAGTAAGAAAAAAGGAGAGAGAGAGAGAGAGAGTGGGTGAAAAAGCAGAAGAACTTGATGAATCTCCAAGAAGACATCTTCATGCGCTCCAATGCTTGCTTATTTTAAGCAATTAACCTTCTCTTCCTTTTCCTCTTCCTCTTCATTTTTTTTTCTCACTTCGTTCTCTTCCTGTTTCTTCACCATTCCCTACTCCCACGTTTACCCTTTTTCCACCCTCCTTTTCTCTTCATCCGTCTTTTATTCTTTTTCCTTCTCACGAGTGGTTTTTCTGCGTCTGCTTTAAGTTCCACTTTTAGTGGTGCCTGAAGTATGATTCCACATTGAGCCATCGAATATAATTTTTATCAGAGAAACAAAAAGTAATGCATTATGACGCCTGAGTTTGTTGGCTCGAAATGAATAAAATGGACAATCTTCCTAAGCCGAAATCAACTGCCGCAATTTAATTAGCACTACAGACTTTCCGTAGATTTTTGGACAACTCACCGTTGAGCTTGTTCCTGCGCATTAACTTAAAGCACTAAGATCCAGGATCTCAAGACCTTGTGACGCATTCATAATGTCAGGAAATCAGAGTACGAAAGCGAGACACCAAAGAACTGCCGTTAATGAAAACAAACAAACAAACAAACAAACAAACAAACAAACTAAGACAACAAATAAGAAAATGTTTCAACTGACGTTTTAAAAACCATAGATGGCGCTGCTGAAGAAAAAAGCCAACAAATTTAGACAGGATATCATCTACACAGTTCTTTTTCTTTTTCTTTTTTTCCGACGGACGTGCTCTGTTTGCAAATTTCTTTTTCTTTTCAGTCTCTTTATTTTGTTGCTTTACAAAAGCAAAAAGCTACATGAATTAAAGAAAAGTTTCTTGTCTAAAAATAAATAAGTCCTGCAAAATGTTGTTTATTGAACTCGGAGTTTCCTTAAAACTACTTAGTAATCACGATTAGCTAAATTTGTTAGAATAAACTAAGTGCATAGAAGATTTTAGGAATCTAAGTGTAAGCCAATAATAAGTTAAAATTGTCAAATAATAAACAAAATTGATAAAGGTGAAATTTAATGTATTGAATTTTATGGAAAATGAACACATGTAGATGTTGAGGATTTGAAATTACTTTGTACATGCTAGGTGGATAACCAACAATTTCCTAGATATTCGCCTGGCACTTCACTTCGACCGGCTTGATATGAATTTTTATTCTATATATATAAATAATCTGATTATTCTAGAATTTATTGTTTGTAAGGCAAAAAATTTCTTGTGGTAAAAATACATCTTTCTAAAACGTAGAAGGTCGTTCGAAAAGAACTGGTGTTCTAGCGTAACGTTACCTATGTAGTGTCAATTATATATTGTCACATTTATAGGATTATTTTGTGTACATTCGGTAGGTGTCCGAAAAAGAACATTCAAGTAACACAATTTCATGCCTTTTTGAGTTAATTGATTTTTTATTAAAACATTTCAAAATAAAAAGTTTAATTTTTATCCATCGTCAATCAATCTAGGTTTTTAAGTTTTAAAAATTATTATCCTTCTCATTGTGATCATCACCATAATCATCATTTTTTCATCATCACCTCCACTATTACTATCACTGCCACTGCACTCTTACTACCATCACCACCTCAACCACCATCAGCATCATCATTCGTACCAATCCGAAATCCCATAGAGCTGGCATGGTGCGAAAACTTTGGAGATGACAAAAGTGCACAATTGCAGACGAGCAGCACAACATCCGGTGATGAGGTGCATTCCATTCGAAGAATTATACAACCTCCTCCTCCTCCTCTTCTTCTTCTTCTTCCTTCTTTTCTTCCCCTTCTCCTCGGCGGTGATATTCTCGGTCTCAAATCGATATCGTCATTCTCTTGTTTTCAGTCGGTAAATCTGCAAATGTTGTTCATCCAAGCCTAACTTTTTGAACCGCGGAGAGCAAAAAGGTAAACAAAGATGAAACTAGATAAAGGAGTCTGATTGGTTGGCTTTGTCTTGAGGATTCGTTTGAATTTCATCGTGCGGTCTCAAATGGAACACATTCTGATGTTTTGTTTTCCAAATAATCCATCAATGAATGTCCATGCTTTTTTTTATTCGAATATTCGAACAATCCTCAGAAACCCAATTTGGTCCGATTGTGTCCTAATGGAAGCGAGTTTCTGATATTTATAAATTAATGTATAAATTACTTTTTGATTATTATCTATTCATTTAACATAATAAAAAAATTGAATAAAACAATTTATACGTGCTCCTGCATAAAAAATAGCAGGCGCCACTTTGAAAAATGGTGGATGACAGCTTGCGCCCCATAAACAAAACAAACACGTTTCTTTCGTCCTGACCATTCGAGTTCGCCATTTGCGCGTAAAAGATCGTATGTGCACATACAAGACGAGCGTAGGCGGCCATTTGCGCCGAGTTGATCGGCCATTTTGTCTCGTGACCGGTTCTCGGGAAGTGCTAAAACCTCGCAAATCGCGAGAGGAAACTCGGACGTGAAAGCCACCATTTGCGACAACAAGATGGTGCCTGCAAGTGTATAATATGGTGAGAAAAGGAGGAGAAATGAAGAGGAAGAAAAAGAAAGCGAGGGAGAAAAAGAAAAAAAAGAGAGAGAGAAGGATGAAGGGAATGTGAGTGGCAGATATATCTCGTCTACATGAGATTTTGTGAACAGTTTTTATATTCTTGCGTGTATTTGTTCGAGCGTTATTCTGAATGATCATTTTCACCAACACCGGTGTCATTACATTCATTATAATGTTAATGACAACATGGTTATTGATTTTTCATTTACGTCTCCAATTAATTGTTATTAATGCTCAAAATTTATAGCGAGAAAACTAAACAACCAACAACATCTTTCGTTTAAGCTTCCCTAATTCAACCATTTTCCACCCATCTGCACTTTAATCACACATTTCTTATTTACCCTCACATTTTTTGCTCACTAACTCACTCACTCACTCACTCACTCACTCACTCACTCACTCACTCACTCACTCACTCACTCACTCACTCACTCACTCACTCACTCACTCACTCACTCACTCACTCACTCACTCACTCACTCACTCACTCACTCACTCACTCACTCACTCACTCACTCACTCACTCACTCACTCACTCACTCACTCACTCACTCACTCACTCACTCACTCACTCACTCACTCACTCACTCACTCACTCACTCACTCACTCACTCACTCACTCACTCACTCACTCACTCACTCACTCACTCACTCACTCACTCACTCACTCACTCACTCACTCACTCACTCACTCACTCACTCACTCACTCACTCACTCACTCACTCACTCACTCACTCACTCACTCACTCACTCACTCACTCACTCACTCACTCACTCACTCACTCACTCACTCACTCACTCACTCACTCACTCACTCACTCACTCACTCACTCACTCACTCACTCACTCACTCACTCACTCACCCACCCACCCACCCACCCACTCACTCACTCACTCACTCACTCACTCACTCACTCACTCACTCACTCACTCACTCACTCACTCACTCACTCACTCACTCACTCACTCACTCACTCACTCACTCAGTCACTCACTCACTCACACTCATCCACCCACCCATTTAGTTACACACGCTGATCTATGACGGCATCTAGTGGAGTACGCGTGGAAGGAAATTAGGAAGATATCGATTGGAAGTGTTCCGTTATGTGCGTGCAAATGTGCCTGGCCAGGACAATTAAATTATGAAAGAAGACATGCGCAGTTGCATACAAACCTCCGTCCTACGATTTGTTACAAAATTATAAAATGTAAACAAATTGTTTACACACTCGAATAAATTAACAGGTGTGCACATGTAAATGTAACTACAGTGACGTAGACAAAGGCAAATGTGTGTACACAGCATATCATCATTACCATGTAAACCGTCCCAGGAAATCCAATTTGCTTTTGAGAGAATCGAATTAACAACCTCAGCTGCTGTGCAACATCACTTATGGGAGTAACCAGAAGTTATTGTTCTCTCCATCCCTGCTTTGCTCCTCTCTCTCTCTCTTTCTTTCTCTATCTTCTCTTTCTCTCTTTCTCTCTCTCTTTCTGTCTCTCTGTCTCTCTTTTTCTCTCCATCTCTTTCTCATTTTTTGCTTCGTCCAATCTCTACATCTTTTACTTTCGAGCTCTTATAATTGATTAGGATCTCAATATTTATTTATTAAAACCTCATTTAAACTTCTTAAGTGTAAGTCACTCTGAGTGTTTATCTAATTGTATTTGTATCTTTTTTTATTTTGTCATACAAATTTAATAATATCACGATTATATTATTGGTATAATTGATTTTATCATCATCGTCATCGTCGTCGTCATCATCATCATCATCACCATCATCATCACCACCACCACCACCATCATCATCATCATCATCATCATCACCACCACCACCACCACCACCATCATCATCATCATCATCATCATCATCATCATCATCATCATCATCATCATCATCATCATCGTCATCATCATCATCATCATCGTCGTCGTCGTCATCATCGTCGTCATCGTCGTCGTCATCGTCATCGTCATCGTCATCGTCATCTTCATCATCATCATCATCATCATCATCATCGTCGTCATCATCATCGTTATCATCGTCATCATCGTCATCATCATCGTTATCATCGTCATCATCGTCGTCATCATCATCATCATCATCATCATCGTCGTCGTCGTCGTCATCGTCGTCGTCATCATCATCATCGTCATCATCATCGTTATCATCGTCATCATCGTCATCATCATCATCATCACCATCATCGTCATCATCACAAGCATTATCATCACCACAAAACCCAATTAATTTAGCACTGAGCATCTCTCTCGTTTTTATTTTATGAACTTTCTTTCCATTCGTTCATTCCCAGTCACGTCTTCAGTCCACAACAGCCCTGATGAGACCATTTCCGTTCAACTATGCTGTTAGTGTTAATTGTTGTAGTTTATATGTTGTAGTTGTTGATATATTAATTATGCGGGCTGGTACTGGTAGTATAGCGGTAAGGCTTGTAGTGTAGACCTGAGAATCGGCGGTTCGATGTCCGTCGGCGTCACCAGCGTCTGCAAGTGGTGTTGGTGTAGGTAGGCACTAGGGCTGCGCGGGTATACCCGTACTCGACCCGTTTTCTCGGGTATGACACGGGTAAGGTATTAACGGGTACAGGTTTACCCGTATAATTTTCAATTTTTTCTTTCAGACTAGTTTCGATAGTCAAATCAAAAAACTATTAGAACTATTTAGTTTATTATATGACAGTTTTTCAATGATGTGTCATTACGTTTAGTCTCATTCATTTGATGATGTTAGAATCAAGCTGACGACAACCTATAACCAGGGCCTTAGGCCCTGAAAAAAACAGCCCTGAAAATATCGGCCTGAAAATATCGGCCCTGAAAAATATCAGCCGTAAAAATATCGGCTCTCATTGATGAAGTTATAGCTAATATCTGTCTATATATTGATATTCTTGTTCGATAACTGGTAAAAGCAGAGACTAGTGTAATGAACTATATCATTAGGAGCGTATTAAGAAGGGAGCATCTCTCAGTTCTTCACCTGAGAAAAGACGCAGATTGCGAGAATGGTAATATTTTAGCCATTTAGCCATAATGTGGACCCAATATACTTATACGCTTGAGCTCGAAGTTCGAAACAGAAAAAGACTGCTGAAAAGAGAAAGAAAAAGGTTATGATTTTATGATGCTGTATTTTTAGATTTTACTGACAAGAAGACATTTCAAGTTCAAACGCTCACCCCAATAACTGATAAACTAATGCAAGAGTCGTCAAAACGGATCGTAGCCTATGAAAATATTAATAAAGTGTTTGCTATTATCGAGAACTTTCCAGCAAATATGCCTGCACCAGACACTGCTAAAGGTGTTTGTATCATGCGTGAAAAGTATCCTGATGATTTAAAAGAAGATTTTTTCACACGAATATTAGCAATTTGTAATATTTGTAAAAGAATGTCCTCTAAAGAAAACAATTCTAAAACCAAATCTATGTGGTTGTATAGAATTATTGTTAAAACGAATGTAAGTGAAAGTTTTCCTAATGTTGAAACAGCTCTGCATTTGTTTTTGACCTTCATGGTCACTAAAAGCAGTAGAGTACGATCGTTTTCTGTTCTTAAACGAGTTAAGAACTACTTACGTTCTACCATGTCCCAGATATATCTTTCTGCATTATCGCTTTTAAGCGATATTGTTCGAAGTTTGAACCTTGATGAAATTATTTATAATTTTTTAAGCACCAAGGCCAGAAAAAACAATTTTGAACATTCAAATAACTTTTGATTCATTTACGAATATACAAACGTGAATTTATACCATACGTTTTCTTTTCGTTATGTTTAATGAATTTATGTTTTGTATTTTTGTTACATAATATTAGGCCCTTCTTTAGTAACCAACCGTAGGCCCACAGTACCCTTAATCCGACCCTGCCTATAACATAACTTTTTTTTCTCAAAACTTGAAAGTCTCTTTTGCAAGCTCTTCGATGAGGCTACCAAGAACATTAGTGTTGACGCTACATTTGGTAATACCGGTGTTAAAAACTGCACACAAAGTTGCAGAAGAAATGTCAGAAGTACAGAAATGAGGATGAAGCTGAATGCTGAGCTGACGAAAGCCTCTCAAAGCTGACGTATTACTGCTGTGCGGCGGTTGTACTGTAAACAGCTTATTTATCTCATCCTTGTCTGCTGTTGGAAGCGGATGAAATTTTGTATTTATCAAGACCTCCATGCTGGCTTAACCACAATTGATTTACCTATTAAAATTAATAAATAGACGGCTCCACCAGACCTGCAAAAAACCTCAAAGTGTTTTGCCAAATTTAGATCCCGAGGACTCAGAAGATGGGGAAGAATATGATGACAAAAGAGATACCGATACTGGTGACAAAGATGACAAGTACTTTAATCTGACGATCAACAGCAACGAACTGAGTCCATTGAAATTAAAAGAAAACTTAGGTCACAACAAAAAATTTCTAAACTAACAAAGATCGCTTGCACTTTGTTTCTATTTCAACAACTCAGAACAGAAGAGAGTGATTTTTCATTGCTGCAAGTTACACTTTGACCAACTTGTGTACTAGCTTGGATCCCGAGCATGTCGACAAATTGTTGATGGTTAAATCTCAATATAAACAAACAAACTTGGAAACTGCTGTGAGTGCGCATTGCATATGTAAATAAAATTGAGTATTGTGAAACCGATTGACGTTTTGAACTTTGAGTCAGTATTTTATTCAGTAACTAGTGGTTTACCCGGCGTTGTCTGGGGGTTTTAGTGGTTTTTCTATTGTTTTTTTCTCAGCTCCCACTCGTTTTTTGCTCCTTCGTGTTTTCCCGCGACCGGTCGCTCTACCGTTCCCGCTTGCTCTCCCGTTCCCGTTCCCGTTCTCGCTCTTTTTCTCCCCCGTTATCACGTTCCCGCTTCTTTTCTTTCTTCTATTCTTTCCTAACTTTTTTAGACCATAAAACGTAAATTAGATTTGCTGAAAGCTGCTTGAAACCTTCAAACTTTGTTACGTGAACTAAATTTGAATTTTGTTACGCAATAATCTTTGATATTCGTACATAGGCACTCTTGGCCTGAAAAGTTTTTTGATCGCAAAAAATTAAAAATTAAAAATACTCTATGATCTTCTACTCTTTGAGATCTACCTCCATGCCAAATTTCGTTAAAGTTGGTCCAGCGCTTTGAATTTGTATAGAAGACAAACAAACAGACACCACCAATACCATAATTAAAAATATAAGAAATAATTTAAATGTTATAATTATAACTTCCACAACACCGGCATTATTCTGTTTCAATCACTCACGTGATAAACATGTTCATCAAGAAAGTATCAATAATTGTGTCCTTCAAAGGACAGCACAGGCACATATGACTCAATCAAACGTGCAGTTGTTTAATGTATGTCTTCACATACACACATACGTAAGTGCGCTGTCTCATTTTTTTTTTATTTTATTTTATACATAAACAGTAGTGTTTTGTGTTGATATTGCTCCAGAGAGAAAAAATACAAAAAGAAAGTGAAAGAGAAAAAAAGAAGGGAAAAATGCGAGTAGATTAAAAGTTTAATTTCGATTTCTTTTGTTTGGTTTTACTAAATAAAAAATTCAAGATATGTTACAACGGAATTTATAACGACAGCAATCAAAATAAAAAAAATCTTACGAAATTCCTAGATCCGCCACTGACTACGCGCATACATATATCTATAAAATGCACATAATCAGCCACATACATCTAAACATCGATATATATAGGAATGCTTTTATATACACAATACACATACCCTTATATTCATATAATATAACATATAAGCGTGATTATACTCTCACACGTACAAACATGAAGACAAACTGGCGTAGAGACGCACGTACTTACAAGGAAAACAATTCCCAGTTCTCATCTATTCAAAGGAATAATGTCATATTTCTTAATTTTCCAGACATGTCTTTCTGGGCGCAATACAAATTTATCACCTCAACCGGAAATTATCTTCGAACCCGAAGTGACTGCGAAGGCCGCTATTGCTTCCCTCTCATCACCGCTGAATGGAAAAGAAAAAAAACAATAATAACAACTAAAAGAAAAGACAAAGAAATATGAACGTACCCACACACCTACGCATTTTCTAAACATACATCTGGAAAATCCCGAAGGAAGAGTTTCCGAGTTTCCAGTTAGCAGATGAACTATTTTTAGAAACACTCATAATGGCATCTTTTTTCTTGAAAAATCTTTAATTAAAACAATAAATTCCAACTTAATTAGACATTTTTATTCTAAACTGGAAATGAAACTGTTGAAGTTGTGGCAAATGTAATTCACGAATCGTCCAAAAAATGATCAAATATGTATTCAATTGAAATTCAATATGGCAACATAGTTAACAAAAACAAAAATCTTTTAGAAAATTACACACACACACACACACACACACACACACACACACACACACACACACACACACACACACACACACACACACACACACACACACACACACACACACACACACACACACACACACACACACACACACACACACACACACACACACACACACACACACACACACACACACACACACACACACACACACACACACACACACACACACACACACACACACACACACACACACACACACACACACACACACACACACATATATATATATATATATATATATATATATATATATATATATATATATATATATATATATATATATATATATATATATAAATCCCAAACATATAAGAACATAACCCGTTAGAACATTCCGAAAGAAAAAGAGAGAGAGAGAGAGAGAGAGAGAGAGAGAGAGAGAGAGAGAGAGAGAGAGAGAAAGAGATAAAACGGGAGAAAGCGAGAAAAGATTTTAAAAAGTCTCATTCCAGCATTTGTGTCACCGATGCATGCATTATTTGCTTGAGGCTAAAAAAACTTTTCTACTCTTCGAAGATATTGCAAAATTAAAAATATAAAAATTTCCATTGGAGTCGAAATCTTCTCGAGTTTTTCTGGAAAAACGATTTTTCCACCCACGTGCACGATGTGTATGTTGTATGTGCGTGCAGACGTGCTTATGTATGTGCTACCATGATGTTGTCAAGTGTGTGCGTGGGTTGAGTGGCGGGTCCAATCGTGAAAAATTCTGTAACTGCATTTCTTTCTCTTTTGGCATCATCATCAACAATAATTTCATCTTATTCAAAATAATCACAGGAGCGTTGATGATGATGATGGTGATGATGATAATGATGACGATGATGGTGATGGTTATGATGATGATGATGATGATGGTGGTAGTGGTGGTGATGAGGGTGATTGTGATGGTAATGATAATGATAATGATGGTAATGATAATGATAATGATGGTAATGATGATGATGATGATGACGATGATGAGGATGATGACATAAATACTGATGGTAGTGATGATGATGATACCACCATCAACTATTGGTGAGCGTTGCAGTAGCTGTTGCAGCGTGAGCATTTTATTCCAGGAAGAAAAAAACAACTTGAACAACAACGACGACATCATCATCATCACCACCACCCCCATCAGCAAAATAAGTCCACCGACTAGCTTGAAGTAATTCATTTCAAGAACTCGGTCACACTGTGCTCATTACGACTTGCGCGTTTCATCTGATGGTGTTGATGATGATAGTGATGATATCATAATAATCATTATCTACCCCATCATCATCATCATCATCATCATCATCATCATCATCATCATCATCATCATCATCACCACCACCACTACCACCACCACCACCATCATCATCATCATCATCATCATCATCATCATCATCATCATCATCATCATCATCATCATCATCCTCATCATCATCATCATCATCATCATCATCATCATCATCATCATCATCGTCGTCGTCATCGTCATCGTCATCGCTATCGTCATCATCATCATGTACATCAGTATTACCATCTTTCCTCTGTGGAACGGAGAACTTTTGTCATTCGTCTCCATAAATCACGTGACCAGTCATTATTTATTTCCTTATTTTCTTCTCTCCACTCTCAGCATATTCACAGCCATCTTCCAAGCCATCTCCCTCAGCGCATGCGCTTCGACTTCTCTTCTTTCGTGTCCTTCCACGGATGGCTCAACAATCCTCTTCATTAATTTATTATAAACTAATTTTCATTAATAGCAACTTGTTTAAACTAATTTAACTCATCTCATAGGATCACCACAAATATCATCACGATCGTCATCACCACCACCGCAAACATATAAATTAAGAATAATTGTTTTCAAAAAATTAACAATGAATTTAACAAAAAGAAAAGCAAAACGTTTCCGTGAAAAAAGAAAACGCAATGCATGATATATATCTATGTAGGTATATGTACATATGAAATTGAGGATACGTCAGTAGGTATATGTGCATATGAAATTGAAGATACGTCAGTAGGTATATGTGCATATGAAATTGAGGATACGTCAGTAGGTGTATGTGCATATGAAATTGAAGATACGTCAGTAGGTATATGTGCATATGAAATTGAGGATACGTCAGTAGGTATATGTGCATATGAAATTGAAGATACGTCAGTAGGTATATGTGCGTATGAAATTGAAGATAATTCAGTAGGTATATGTGCATATGAAATTGAGGATACGTCAGTAGGTATATGTGCGTATGAAATTGAAGATACGTCCGTAGGTATATGTGCGTAAAAAGGTCTGCGTACAAGTGAATTCACTGTTCGTTGATTTTTCTCTTTTTGAAGTTTGGCACAACGACTTTCAATTCATGTTATGTAAATTTATTTTCATTGTTTCGACTTTTGTTATTTATTTTGTTTTTGCCCATAAAACGTAAAATAATGAACACATTTTTATTTAAATTGCTTAAAATCTTTTCAACAATGTGGGCTACCTCTATGACAAATCCGGTTTAGATTGCTCCATCAGTTCGGATTGGATAAACGTGCATTGCCTTTATATGTAGAGATTCATTCTTGAACAACGTAAACGATGATTAAATTTAATAAATAATTTCAGATATTTATTTATTGCATAATAAATATAATTTTAATAAAACGCAATATTTATCTAGTCTTTGCTCTTTACAGATATGCTAATGAATCCGTCTTAATTTGGTTTTGGCGGGCGCTGGTGGTATAGCGGTAAGATATTTGCTTGTGGAC
>OZ022241.1:18966772-19026772 GCA_963978895.1 Erpobdella octoculata
GAAAAATTCCATACGCTAGTTGGATTTGCTTTATGCATGTGATTGTGTGCGAAACGAAGTTGACTTCTTAGGAAGCCTGCATCGCTTGACATGCTATTTCGAGTGTCAAATGTTGCAATTGATTCGTAAATTTAATTTAAAAAGTTTTACTTTAAATATTTTTTATTTTGTTTTATCAAGCCTAATTGAAAAATAATCAATATCACGCTAAATTGTCTTCTCAATGACAACTCTATTTCATTTGTTGATAATGTTATGATTTTTTTTATTTATTATCACATTCGTATGTTATCATACCTGTTATTGGTTATAATTTGTAATTAAAACATTAAAAAAATGCAAACACAATAATAACGATAATAATAATAATAATAATAATAATAATAATAATAATAACGATAATAATAATAATAATAATAATAATAATAATAATAATAATAATAATAATAATAATAATAATAATAATAATAATAATAATAATAATAATAATAATAATAATAATAATAATAATAATAATAATAATAATAATAATAATAATAATAATAATAATAATAATAATAATAATAATAATAATAATAATAATAATAATAATAATAATAATAATAAGAAGAAGAAGAAGAAGAAGAAGAAGAAGAAGAAGAAGACGAAGAAGAAGAAGAAGAAGAAGAAGAAGAAGAATAAGAATAATGAAAGTAACTAAAGTATTTTATTGCTATTATTATTACTAATCTAATATTTTTATTATAATCATTATATCTGTCATCACCATTATCACTATCATCATCACCACCCATCTCAATTTCTTCTCTTCCTGACATCTGCTGAATGAATTTCCAACAAAATAATGATGCTGCAAAACCTCTTTTTTCGTTATTGCCGTGATGAATGTTGCTGTGTTGACTTGCTTGTGTGGATGTGGCGACGTCATACTCCATTGTGAGCGTGGGCGGATGAACAGGAAGATGCTCCATTATCACCATCATGTTCACTTTCCACCTGAACTAACGTTATTAAATTATTTTTATTATTTATTTATTATTTGCTTAAATTTAAAAGCTTATTTATTAATTATATGTGTATATATATATATATATAATATAAAAATTATTTTTTATAATTAAACTTTTTGTCTGTTATACAATTGATATATTATTTAAATGTATATTATTTATATGTATATTATATATCTATATATGTATATTATATATTTATACATTATATTTAAAAAGCAGAAATAGGTGGTGTTTGTCCTTTAATAACTCCAGAACCAATGAAGGATCTGCATTAAACTTTACATGGCGATCATCAGCCTCAAACAAAAGACTTTAAACAAAAAATAATTTTTTTTAATTTTTGAAGAAATACATTTCTATAATAAAACAAGTAAGCCGTAAAAAACATTTTTTTAACAAGTCTTTTTTGTTTCTGAATTTGCCGGCTTTTCATTTACTGAAAAAATTGTTTTTCACAATGACATTTTGTGGAATATATATAAGCAAACATTTATTCAATTGTATTTTATTTGTTTTTGTATTGAAATATAGATAATTATTATTTTTAATTAAAAAAATGTTTTTTTCAAAATGTCACAAGGAGCAAGCTTATATTTCAAATTTCAGCTTGATTGGATAACGAGAAGTTAGTTAATTTTCTATTCCAAGGTTTGCAAACATTCAAGCAATCAAACAAGAAAGCTAGTAAGTAAACAAACAAGTAAACATGTTAGCAAGAACGGCGGTGAAGTTAATATAAGGAGTTTAAGAATATCGTGATTTTTGTGACTTTCCGACAGTGCCTATTTACGCATGTGCAACCAATTATATATATATATATATATATATATATATATATATATATATATATATATATATATATATATATTGATAATGTGGTTATCATAACAGAAGGTAATTTGCTAGAAAGTTCATTTTGCGTGAGAAAGGTGTGGATAATTATTCTACCTAGTTAATCACATGACCAATTAGTACCAGTTCAGCATTGATGCACTGTGGTGGAAGATCACACGACACGGAAGTTAACAAGAGCGAACCAAAGACACGCAATCTACAAAGGTACACTCGATAAACGGTGAACATCATTGAGAAACTGTGAAATTTATTGCGAATATAAGAAATTATGAATGGAGAGGGACACAGATAAAAAGTTTAATCATAAAAATAAAAATAGATGGATGGATGGATGGATGGATGGATGGATGGATGGATGGATGGATGGATGGATGGATGGATGGATGGATGGATGGACGGATGGACGGTGGACGGACGGACGGACGGACCGATGGATGGACGGATGGACGGACGGATGGATAATTGGAATAACAAACGGATAAATCAAAGCGTTAATAAATTGTCACGAAAAAGTGGCAGTAAGGCTGATAAATACATTTTAAAATTATCGTTTTCATTTAATTCCTGTTTGATTAGGAGTCGGGACAGGCAGCATTTTAGCTTCAACTGGAGCAGAATAATCTCAACACAACCATTCAATTGATGTGCTAAAACTTGTTTCCATTTGATCTCAAATTGTTTCTTTTTATTTTTTATCATTTTTCCCTTTTGAATTTTCAAAAACCATCGAATGACTGCTGGACAGTTACGCTATTTACAACAAGCATAGAACTAATGTACATGCAAAATCACAGACACGCATTCACACATCCGTGCACAGACAAACACACGTGGAAGATTCGGACGAGACTCCAGCATTGACTAAACATAGTAGTGGTGTTAAGGCTGCTCGATTCAATACTCTTCCTTCATCGCCTGCATGATTCTATCTGTTTTTCTATTTATCTGTCGTTGTATTTGTGAGAACCTGTCATTAACTGCTTCGATATTTTCTAATCACTTTTTATTGACTTACGGTTGTATCTTTGTCTCCGCACACTATAAATATTTATTTAAAATATTTCATCGCATGATTGGTTAAATATCTTAAACGGGTTTTTTTATAAACATGCAAATAGTTAATGCTAAATTTAGAATAATAAATATGCATAATTAGTAACATAGTTCCAGAACTATTAAGTAGCTGTGATGGCCTGATGGGGTGTAACTCAAAATTAATAGTTAAACTTTTGCTGTAACTAATTTTTTCACAAGTAGTTAAGCTATCAACTAACTAACTTTTTATCAAAAGAGTTTAAATTTCAACTAAAACTTTTTTTTGTAGTTTGACTTCTTTGAACCAACTTTGAACCAACTTTTTTATTTAAATGAATGAATTTTAACAAACATATTTTGGAATGAAAATAAATTATTTAAAGGTTTAATAAACAATAAATACGTAAATTAATGAAAATATCAATATTATTCATATTAATTTGTTTCTAATTGTAAAATTTTCCAAAGTTTTTAACAATAACAACATTCAAACTAATTTTTTAATTTATATCTAAGAAAAAATAATTTATCAAATAGGACATCAGACATTTTGCATCTTCTAGTGGTCAAAATCTGAACCGCAACACTAAAAAGTCTTTCAATGGCTGCACTACTGGGAAGTGTTGCATTGTATCTGCAAAATGCAGCAGCCAATCGTGGATACGCAAGCAATGAGGAATTTTCCATAGAAGGGTTTCCTAAATAAAGTTCAACTTCGCTGACAACTTCCATTGTATTTGCTGGCTGTCGATCTTCATGCATGTAAATGTATAAATCATCTTGTACATCTGATGACAAAAGTACATGTGTTCTATTTTGAGTTTTCATTGGCTCTAGTTCGGAAGTTGTCATTTGCTTTACAGTCTGTATGAGTAGTTCTTTTTTGAGAATCTCTCATTTGGGTCTAGATAATTTAATTTAAATTTTGGTATGAGCTTAGTTGCTAAATTATAATCTTCAGATTTAAAAACCTCCTGGAAACGGGTTTTTATAAGCACATAAATTAATGACACCATTAATTTTTCTTTCATACAATTGAATAACCATACCAATAAAACTGTCATTTTCGATTTGCAGTATATCTATTGGTATTGCCACTGGTCTCATAACTTGCACATATGTTTCCAAAAAGATCATATCATCTTCTGAAATTTTTAGTTACAATTTAAAAAAAATCTTAGTTAAACTTTTTTAGTTGTAACTAAAAAAAGGTAGTTAAACTGATGATTTAACTGAACTTTTAAAAAAGTTAAACTTTCTATTTAACTTTTTCAAAAGAGTGTAACTGAAAGTTAGTTGCATTTTAGTTAAAACTTTGTATCTTTTGCCCATCACTGTTAAGTAGGAAGAAACTGATATAAAAAAAATTAAAATACTTCTGAAGCAAATTTGCGACCGCTCAAAAAGCAACTCATGCCTGGATAACTTCACATCTATAACATCTAATAATATCTATTTTAATGCAGTCTCACATTCCAATTTGTGACTGCCTGCAAATGAATCCACATTGAAAATTTATTATACTCACAAGTGTCACCACATAAATTCGCATAAATGAGTTTACATTTCTAATTCGATATATATATATATATATATATATATATATATATATATAGGGTGTCACTTTGGTATTAAATAAAATTGTTTTCCTCTCACCCTCCAGACTTGTTCCATGTGGTCAAAACTGTAAATAGGATTACAATATACAAAACATAGACACTATATTTAGTATTATTTACCAATCAAACAGTAGGATTTCGCTCAAGAATCAACAAAGACCATCTAGTAATAGTTTATTTATTATTAGTTGTTCATTTTACTGCTTTCAGACCTATAGTTTTTTACACTAATTCTATAAAGCCTGTTTTAATTCACCGTTCGATAGTGTCACATAGTCATAATACAGTACTCATTGTTCGGTGTTCCTGGTAGTAGGATGTATCTGATGGTGACCAGAATCAACCAGCAATAAAAACTGCTGGTCATTTCTATCATTGTTTAGTGTTTTGATGCATTCCTAGATCACTGCCTTTGCCCTCTCTCCATTGTTATTAACATTTTTGACAAACAACGCTTTCCATCAATGTATCTTTCTTGTGATGGTTATATATCTGGATCAGTAAGTAGGAAATGAAACAGATTCGTGGAGTTGCAGGTTACAAACTGATCCATGGTAAATGTCTGAAAATCTTTCAAGTCGGCGCCTTTTTTCTGAATTTCTGCAACCACCTGTCTTTTTGTTGATAAGAAGATTTGATCATCAAACAAAGACAAACCCACAAGTTTTTCTTGGCTGTGGCTATTGAGATAGCTTGATGGATTGATGCACACTGAAAGGAAATGTTAACCAGCTGTAGATTATTAAGAACTATCATCCAAGCCTTCAGGTACACGCTCACTGCAAAAATTGCAAGTTCTCTTCCTGGTTCCTGGCTCTCAGCTTGAATTGTTCACGAAACAGCCATATTTTTTAGTTATCTTTGGCTATCCACCTGACATGGTGTATTACTCCTGGAGCCATGATGCTCATACCCTGCGAAGGAACTTTGCCAACGAATATGATGCATAGTTCCAGAAATTAACGTTAATCATATTTTGGTTGCTTGTCATTTATCTGACTCTGTGCAAAGAAAACAATTTCATTACGGACGCATCTGCTATAACGTTGATAATGTAATTGTTGTAGGTCCACGATGAAAGGGCCCCAACACCGGTCATGCAAATTCCATTCTTCTAGCATACATTGGACTTTAAATGATTGCGCTTCGCCAGTTCCTAACGCTATCATGGGCACACCTAAAACTAGCTGATGTTTTCCCCTATGACAATGACTGGTAGTCGATCAACCTACTGTTTGCTTGACAGATTGTACAAAGGGTTTCCATCCTATTAGCCTTATTACGTTTGTATACAAGCGTTACTCGTGACGAACAATCGTGTAGCGCGCTAGACGATTTAGGTAATGATGACGTAGCTATACGTATAATTTAGAATTTACATTGAAGATTTATGAAAACTTCATTAGAACACTCCCACGTTATTTAATTTGGTTTTTGTTTCTTAGACCACATCCTATAACCATGGTCATCGCGAAGCGTACTTATTCACTACAATGAAAGTTTACAACATTGACATTCAGAGACGTTGGGCTAACAGTAATTATTAATATTTTTAAAGAAAATTCTTTCTGGATTCATTTAATCACAAACTGAATAGATTTAGGGGTGGTAGATGTAAAATTAAAAATTTAATTTTTAAGTGATGCCCTAATTTATATATACACACACACACACACGCACACATATATATATATATATATGTGTGTGTGTGTGTGTGTGTGTGTGTATATACATTTACATTTAGAATTAACTACACACATGTGCCTGCACACGAACGCCTCTACATTGCCCAACTAAATGACACAGCGAGCGCCACCTAATCGTTTCTTGTTGACATATCGGTCAACGTTTTACAGAGCATCAACGGTCCTTGTACTGTGCCGTACTGTAACGTACTGTACAGTTCCTGGTGGCGTTTGTACTGGTCGTACTGCTCCCCCGTGCAACAACCTCCTTCTTTTCGTCCCTGTTTGGTTAGCCGCGTGCGTGATTTCCTGGACGAGTACGTGTGAATAAAGAGAAGAGCACGAATCGCATGTGCTCTTGAGCGTCATCAACGTCGATTCTGAATGCCGGTTGAAGCGGGCGATAAAGGAGTCCGGAGTTAATGCATTACGGTGCATAGATACAACAGCGATGAGCATGCGCGCGTACAGCATAGATACATAAACGTTGACCTATTATCAACCTCATGAATGACAAATTAACTGTTGCTGTGGCGCCTTCTTCTCCTCCTCCTTCACCTTCTCCATCTCTCTCGTGTTATCATCCCTGAGTGGAATTATTACACGACAACAACAAGATCGGAACTGACAACTGGACTTGCAATATCGCTCAGCTTAGTTGCCATTAAACGTGTCACGTGGATGATAGCTAATTGGTTGTTGGTTTCGTACGCGAAAGAGTGATGTTACAGCGCGCCATATTAATTTTATGACGGCTCTAAAATAACAATAACACGGTTTCCATAATGAAGTGTTCAGTGGGTGGCAGAGAGTTTACATTTCAAATTAACATATTTGAGTCTCGATTTGACCGAATGATTTATTCGAATTTTATTTAATCCAACGGCGAGGAAATGTTAAAAATCTTGAATGGAGATGGACTGCCACTACGAGACGAAAAAGAAATTTGTAAGTTCCATGGAGGCTGGCGATGTTGAACTAAACAACAGTTCTCCAGAAACAGCCACGTTCTTCTGCCAGCGTCTGTTTACATAGACAGGAAAGCAGTTTTGTTGACATTCCTTTGTTGCGTTGTCACAGGCCTATTATCGCTCTCACAGCTGATCGTTGTTTACAAAGAAAGGTGAGTTGAATGATGGACTTTACAGTATTTGAAAGTACTTTTCTCTTTGGATATTATTTTGTTTAGTTCATATTATAATATAAAGCTTAAAATTTAACTTTAATGAGGTTTAGTGGTTTGAAATTAATTTTTTTAATCTGTCACAAAAATTGATTCCACTAAATATTATGCACTTTATCAGTTGTTTTGGAAGCTTTATCTGTAAGGCTGATAATTCAATTGATTCTTTCCACTACTATCGTCACCAAATGAATAACTTTGAATACAATAACATTTTTAAATACTTTTTTGATATATCGATTAGTTTTCAAGGAAACAAGGAAATTAGCAAACAAATGTGTACAAATGCATTACTATTTCCTTTCTCCAAACGAATTTTTGTGCCAAGCAATGAAAAACGTGTAATAAGTACACAAATGTACACTATATATAGACATCGTTTAGAGCATATGTTACAATGCCAACACATTTTGTAAACACATTTAAAAACCAAGACATTTTGTAAGCACATGTGAAAAAATACATATTGTAAAAACATATGAAATTATAAGCACGTAAAATGGAAATACGATTACAAGCACACGCACACTCACACACACACATGTAAATAAGTGTACAAATGAAATGACGTACTTTGAACACATGTAAAGAAGTAATGACATGCTGTAAACATCTTTAATGTACAAAAACATCATGTAAACATATACTTTATACTCATAATATTATTATTGTGAGTGTAATCGAGTCATCGAAACCAGCAAGATGACCTTGGAAGAAGCAATTATAATTATTGGACAATTGAAGAGATGGAATCACACTGGACTGGTGTCAGTAAAACTTAGCACGAATAACTTTTTACTTAGTTTGTTTTATTTAATTGTAATAATTTTATTTTTCATAATAACACACGATTTTACTTTCTTAACTAAATTTACCTCACACTCCAATATAGTATATTTATGATTAGCTGCTTAAAATACACATTATAGTTCTTTACTGATGATGATAGTGATGATGACGATGATGATGATGATGATGATGATGATGATGATGATGATGATGATGATGATGATGATGATGATGATGATGAGGACGACGAAGACGATGATGATTATGCTTATGATGATGATGGTGGTGATCGTGATAGATGATGTTGATGAAGATGATGATAATAATAAAACAACACTAACAGTAATATCAATAACATTAACAACACTAATAATTGTAATCATAACTATAACTAACTCATGCCTGTCGAGAGGATGGGCCCGGGTTAACTCACTTTAGTGGGCCTCTAGAACCCCAGCTGTTATTAATATTAATATTAAATCACTAAAGGGACCAACAATCTAGGATGCAACTAAACTATTTCTGCAGTAGCGGAAAATATTTATTCAAAGTTGCTTTAGCTACAGTTTGCACACAAGCACATATAATTTAAATAACTAACAGTCTTACAGTTTACAGTAGAGATTTTTTATAAATGCTTTCATTAACTTCTAATCTCTGTTACTATTTTTCCAATTAATTTTTAAATCACTTCTTGATAGATTTTATTAAAAATTGTGTTTACATGTTCTTGCCTGAAGATAATGCAATATTCAAACATTGGTTTTGCAAAAAAAATTTAACAAAAAATAAAATAAAAATGTATAAAAATTAATTTTAAAATTTAAGTTTTAATAAGATAAAAACAATTGGTTGAAAAACTTTGCTTTTATATTGTTCACTTTTTTTATATATGCAGCGAGTGTTTTAGTCAATGCGCAGAAGAGTCTAAACAGCTATTTTTATTGGTATCATAACGTAGAAATAGTTCAGAAAAGCATTGTGACTTGTATTTATGTCCCATATCAATCTTTATGCCAAATTAATAATATTAACAGTTTAATGAAAGTAATAGAATGCTACAAAATTACACATAATCAAACAAGTTATTCTTCCAGACGTTTTTGGATTGCGGTGATTGTGCGGCCGATTTGGTATCTTTTATCTAGCTGAAACCTCTCCCAGCTAAAGCTATTGTCACAGGCAATCAATCAATCAATCAATCAAAATGAACTTGTATATCGCCATTTTGTAAATTCAAAGGCATTATTCATCGTAAGGTGCATTAGAAACGAAGGGCTATTTTAAAACATGATAAAAATTGAATCCTTGATAATCTCCTTTTCCAGTGCATAGTTTTTGGCTTGAAGTTTCTTGTGGAGCTGATCAACTGCACTGAATATTACATTGATAAAAACAAAGTACTTCCTCATACCCTGCAAGTTAATCAGAGCCTAAGACAGCAATGTGAGATTACTCATCTGCTCCATTGCCTTCAAAACCCTAGAAATATCAGCTGCTGTGAGTTTGATTGAATCAACACGTTTTGACCATCATATAGTGGCCAAGGCAATTCCAAAGAACTTTCCGGCCCTGTGGGCGAGCACTCATGAAAGTGAAAAAATCAAAGAAATGAACTAGCATTGTATTAAGCTTATTGAGTCTCATGCATAGATTTAACATAAATATTAATTTAATTTTTAAACTACAACGATAGAGTTGTTTTGGACTTTTAGAGAACAACAGAAATCAAATAGATTTACATAGTATTGTATACAAACTATAGCGCAATTGAGTAAAATTATTTAACAAGTTAATTGTAATAATAATTCTAAAATAAACCAAAACTTAAATGTTAATTATTACTTAATATTTTCAATGACCAAATTCAAAGTTTAAATTGAAATACACAAAACTTTGTGCATAATCCAATAAAGTAACGAAAATTCTTAAGATTTGCTATAATTTTACACTTCATTATTATTCGTTAATGATTTTCAGAAAAAATTTAATTAATAAATTGTGTATAAATCCGAAATGATACGCAATAAAAAGAATGAAAGCTACAATGATTTTGAAGAACCGTGTAGGAAGAAATATCTAATTTCATTCAAAGGTTGAATCGATTTCTAGATCACAAAGACATTTAACAGTTTGATGGATTTCATTTCGGTGTGGAAATACAGCGGTTGAAGTTCCATTTTCAAATTCCTGCGAGAGAAGAAAATAATGTTGATGTACGGCGGTTGTAATAAAAAAAGTGAAATTTTAAAATTACGCTGCACTTATTTAAGGTCTATTAAAAAAATTAAGGAAAGCTTAGAAATTTTTCCAACTGTGGTGGGCTCTCAGACCAGGCAGAAACCCGCCAACCCCCCCCCCCATAAACTGATCGGCTATAACTGTATGTGTACGAAGAACAAGGAAAGGAAAAAACGAGTTTTTCAACACAAACTTTTATTTCAAATACACTCGATTTAGAAACACGAAAGATGTTCAAATTAAGTTTTTTTTAATTGAATTATGTATTGTCATTCAATATAAAACTATGCTAAACGTTTCAGTTTCCTAGCTAATCAAAACGCTGGTTAAATTTTACTTTTAAGATTTGCGTACAGAGAAAGACACACATAGACACACACACACACAAACAGAAATTGTAACCTAAATAAAAGTTTGTAAAAATATATGAATGTTTGACAATGCAATCTTATCAAATTTGTGTTTATACATATCTTATATTTTAAATTCTTTAGACGTTCGATCATTTTACTTTTATTTAACTTTTTAAAAGTTCTTCTTCCTTAATTTTTAAACCCATTAAGTTAACGTTACCGCTGGTCTTACTTGATTGAGGACTAATGTCATCCCACGGAGCAGAAACTTGGAATATATACTCGCTCTTCATGAGAATGCATTCTATAGAAATGTTAAAAAGTTCTATAAAAAAAAATTGAAAATTGAAAATTTTGTTTATCTATGTTCTAATAAACAAATGCAAAATACAAAATATTTGCAAACAACCTGTTTTTCAGATCTGTAATTTGTTCCGTTTTAAATTTTCAAGCTGGAATGAAAAAAACGTACAACTGGTAACTTCAAGTTTTCACGTGAAATAAATGTTTAGAATTATTTGAGATGCTTTATGCATAAAATGGATGGGAAGTTTAAAATACTTTATGCATAAAATGGATGGGATGTTTAAAATACTTTATGCATAAATGGATGGGATGTTTAAAATACTTTATGCATAAAATGGATGGGATGTGTAAAATACTTTATGCATAAATGGATGGGATGTTTAAAATACTTTATGCATAAAATGGATGGGATGTTTAAAATACTTTACGAAATCCACCAAGCTCAAATCAATAAGACTAAAAATTATGACAAATATTGAGAAAACTCACAGTTTCAGCGTGTTAGTTTCAACATATGGGCAACGACTAAGTTACTGGAGATTATCCGGGCTTGTCGGCAGTGGCGTAGCAAGGGCAGTGGCGGATTAACCATGACGCAGGTGGCGCACCTGCGCCAGGGCCTCCGAACTTTGGGGGCCTCAAAAATCTTACAATAAAAAAATTATTATGCAAGCGTAATGTTCTAAAAACTACATTGTGAACGAGGATTGCTAATTTCGTTAATAATAATAATAATAATAATAATTTAATCATTTGATTAGGCGCTCCCTTATCGACAAAGTCCATTACGGGAGCGCCATTTTTAGAGGGAGGGTACTTGCAAAGGCAGCCATTTATAGGCGCCTACCCCTTTAGCAAATGCGAGTGAACTCCTTGCTTAAGGGAGTTACGCTGGTGACGCCGGCGAGGTTTGAACTGCCGACCTAACGATTGACAGGCGAACGCTCTACCGCTCTGCCACCAGCGCCTCTGGTTCAAGTGTGTCATAAGCAGGCGCTTCACGTCGTTTTAAAAAGTGAGGGGGACAACATTCTATAACGAACTTTTCTTACCTTGTAATTTCAAATATTAAAGTTTGTAACTTGCTTGTATTATAAAATGTGCGTTTCTATAACAATCACTCATCAACTATGATTTTATTTGAATCAAGTTTGTGCATAAATAAACGATACCAAACGTTGCCAAAAATGTCTTGCCGATATTCAGACAAACTGGCGGCAAAGTAAGCCCAAATCGATTGAATCAATTGTCTCCTGGTGTACATGCAACAGCGCGAAATTATTCAAACGATTTTGTGGCATCGTCGTTCTCAGCCATGTCTTTAGGCGACGCAAAGTAGAAAAACTTCGCCCTAAGGTGGCATTTGAGGTTGGTATTATCAATAAAATCCTTAGAAAACGATTTAATACCCCAAAAAGTCCTCGAGTTTGTTTTGGTAGCTTCGCAATTTAAGAAGCAACGCTTTGTAAACTCCAGCAGCTGAGAACAGCTTCTATTCGCTTACCATGCGCAGCTGTAATTCTTGACGTCTGTCAAATTCTATATACACTTTAAGGCACGTCTCACAAGTTTTCCACTTTACTGTCTCTACTTTTATCGAAGTGGCGATCTAATTCAGAGACCACCAAGTCGATGGCTTTGAAGTAATTTTTTTAAATGTTTCTCAGGATTGAACTCTGCCGGCGTGTCAGAGTGCTGTAGCTTCTTGGGCAGCTTTCTTGAACGTGGAGCTAAAGGCTGCTTGAGTTGGTATTCCGCAAATTTTTTCTAAGCACGCACCCAAAGCCAATGGAACCTATCGTCTTTACGTAAAGTCAATTTTTTTTAAAGCAACTCGTGTTTCAGCCACTTTTTGTGCTTTTTGCAGCATTCCAAGTTATATTTCTCTTTTTTCAAGTTGATCAAGGAGTCCTCTGGCTTTCGTTGCGTTTTCTCTATGCTCTGTCTCAGCAACTTCATGGAGACCAACGATTTTGGCATGGTAATTATCTATCATCTTTTGTAGCGCCTTTGCACGGACAGTCCATCTTTTGGGGCAAATAGTTCTTAGCGGAAAAAAAACTTCTTGATCCAAATTCAATTGAATTTTCCATCTCCTCATTCTCATTGAGTTCAGCCAGCATGTTGCTTAAAATTGTTTTTCGCACTCGAGATTCTTTGAAGAAAACATAACACTTGTGGGTATATTGAAGACTATTGTAGAGTGTCACAAAAAAGAGAAATTTACTTGCAGCATTCTTGCGTGGCCAGATTCACGCAGTGGTTGCTGCAGTGATCGGAAGTCGCCCGCGGTTCCTTTTCAGGAAAGCGAGCCTGCACTCCTGAAAAGATTTCCTTTACATTAGCGGCTCCATCATAGCACTGTCTTTGGAGTCCCAGTAAAGATAGATTGAAACGCAGTAAATAATCTTTATAAGACCAGCTGTCATTGCCACAGAGAAAGATGGAGCAGTGTAGAGCCCTAAAAAGATATCTTCGGGTATTAAATTGTCATTCACAAACCTGGTGCAGACAGAAAACTGATCCGTTTCGGTATTATCAGTTGTACTATCACCAATTAAGGAGTAATAGCCATATTTCGACAATTTATCTCATTCAAGAAATTACGCTGCAATTGATCAGCCATAAGAAATAACATCTCGTTTTGAATTTCTGGATGGGTAAGAGGTTTGGATCGACGCAGCCATTCTTCTAAGGCGTCGTCATGTTCAGATCGAAGCTTAAGTAATTGCACTAAGTTTGAAGTTTCTGGTCTCATTCTCCATGAATACATCATCACAAGATTATATTTAAAAAAGCTGCTCAGCTGGGCTGGCGAATTTTATGGCCTGAAGTAAAAAAAACCATGACATTGTAAAAGTGGGGGACAAACACAGTGTTGTCCCCCAACTCAGCAATAGTGGAGGGGACATGTCTCCCTGTCACTCCCGGTTGCGACGCCTATGGTCATAACTATGTCTATTGGTGTTCATTGCATAGGTCAGACATACGAATACTCATCCAACATGTCCGAAGTCTACAATGGAGTTCAAACCCGAGTGCCTCATGTCAACCCAAGGGTACTTTTTATCCCTTGCATGGCTCATTCTCTAAATCTTTCTGGAAATGCTGCAGCTGAGTCATGTGTCCAAGCCGTTACCTTCTTTGGAGTTGTGCAGAAACTGTACTGATTATTGACTCCCTTCTTCTTGACCTGGACAAGTGAATCAAAGCCTACTCAAAAGTGGAAAAGGAAATCAAAGTCTACTCAAAAGTGGACAAGCTGTTCTCGTTATCGCGGCACACTGATGTGGAAGCACAAGTTTCTTTCAATGGAGTGGTAGATTTTTACTCAAAATATTTGGAGAGTCTGGGCCAAGATGAGAAGGAATGGTTCGTCATTACTTGACACTGCCTGTGACGAACTGTGCCGGTAAGCAATCTTTCAGCCACCTCAAACGCATCAAATGTGCTCTGAAGTCAACACAGACTCAAGAGAGACTAAACAACCAATTTCTCTTAAACATTGAAAGTGATGTACTTCAAGAGTTGGAATTTTCCGAAGATATTGACGCATTCAGTTCAGTTGAATCTACGTAGAAAAAGATCATTGTAAATCATAATGTACAGTATTCTTTAATCCGCAGGTCTATGTTTTTGTTGCACTTACTTGAAAGTTTATAATTGAGAAATTTCAACTGTGTAAATAAATACATTTCATTGGCCTTGAATTGAAAATTCATAATTTGAAAATTTTATAATAGGGGGCCTCATTCTTCTCAGTGCGCCAGGGCCTCATATGTGTTAATCCGGCCCTGAGCAAGGGGACAAGGTCTAACAAGTCCACCCCTAGAACATTCTTTTATTTAAACTCTTTTTCCAGAAATAGCTGATGACCGGTACCGAGGGGGCACGCGCTTTCCCTCATGCCTTTGCTTACCGGAGCCATATACCGCAAATTATAAACTACAAGCTATAAGCCACATGGTAAAAACCACGAGCTATAGCCACTAGTCTTTTTTTATAATAGTTTATAGTCTTTTACACCAGGTGTTTTAAGACTGAAATATCTGTATGTAGGAAGCAACTAAGTACTTCCTGTCGTGGATCATAATTTTATCCATTTAACTTTTTCGTCCTCCTTTCTCCAGGCTTGGGACTGGCTCGCAATTAGTGAGGCGGAGTTATAGCCATTAGCTATAAGCTACAAGCTATATGCCTCAAGCTATAAACCAAAAACTATAAGCCACAAGCTATAAGCTATAAGCCACAAGCTATAAGCTATAAGCCACAAGCTATAAGCTATAAGTCACAAGCTATAAACTATAAGCCACAAGCTATAAGCCTCAAGCTTTAAGCCACAAACCACGCTGTCTGTATTTTATTTCTATTTTTGGGTGAAAGAAAAATATATAAAATATATATTTTTTTATTTCTTGTTTGCCTAAAATGAAATTTAAATTTCTGTTTGATATTTTAAAGTCCAATGAAGTTTTGTATATTAACCGGTTAAGGCCTGCAAAGCGCCTCAATTGTTTGTTTGCCTAAATTAATAATTCTTTCGAGAGATAGCCTCTACTTGATGTACATGACGTCTTATTGAGAGCATGATTGTTGTAGCGAATGATTGATTAATTGAAAGGTAGATTGTGACGTGTGAGTGAGCTGCGAGGTGATGAGACGGGTACAGCAGTGCTAAAAACAAATGACCCTGGATCGAATTAGTTGTGAGGTACGTGAGCCATTTTTTCAAACCTGCAATGTTTCGCTGCATACCCTCAACTCAACCCCTCACCCAAACCCCACTTAATTATAGCCAACACCACACAACCACACTCAACCCCACGTACACTTCAATTAAACATACAAAACTGCATTAAACAATTCTTGTTCTTTTGTTTCTTTGCTAATTTTAATTGCCATGTCGTCCTATGATTTGTCGATTGACTGAAAATAAAGTTTTGCAAAATTTTCCATGTCGTCTCATCACGTGCAGAACAGGTAAATATAATCATATGTACACACTAGTACACAGGTAGATGTAAGCATATGTACACAGGTAGAGGTAAGAAGATATACACAGGTACATGCAGTGGCGGATCTAGACAGCTTTGGCGGTGGCCAAACAAATGGTGGGAGGGGCCAAAAACGGTGGGGGGCCAAAGACGTCGGGAAAAGCATACATTTGATCTTAAATTCTAAACAACTGCTAGAAAACAAAAGCTGGATGCTAAAAGTTTTGTAATTTCTCAAAAATTAATGATCTTTTCTTATAAATTTGGCCAACTTCAACTTTTTTCCACTTATTCTTTGTTTTAAATAGCATTTCTCGCATTAATATTGTTACGAAAATTATTTTAGTATTTCAAAAAACATACATTTTGAAATCCACGGGGGGGGGGCATGGCCATGGCATCCCCGGCCCCCTTTAGATCCGCTACATGTAAGGATACGTATACAGGTGGGTAAAAGAGCAATTTACATTTTTTTGTTATGTGGGGGTTTAAGAGCATCTTTACAGTCGCGTGTTTGTCCACTCGTGCATTGGAGCGAGAGTTTAGCGACCCGATTCACAGATCATTGCCGAATGTAACAACGTTGTAAGTGTTTGAATAATAGGCTCAAACACTGCAGAGACAATGAGACCTACTTATATAATTACTGTTTATAAGACCACTTCATTTACTCATGCATCTCAAAGTCTTCGTTCGATTAGTGTTAATATATTTATGTGTGTATGTATGTATGTATGTATGTATGTATGTATGTATGTATGTATGTATGTATGTATGTATGTATGTATGTATGTATGTATGTATGTATGTATGTATGTATGTATGTATGTATGTATGTATGTATGTATGTATGTATGTATGTATGTATGTATGTATGTATGTATGTATGTATGTATGTATGTATGTATGTATGTATGTATGTATGTATGTATGTATGTATGTATGTATGTATGTATGTATGTATGTATGTATGTATGTATGTATGTATGTATGTATGTATGTATGTATGTATGTATGTATGTATGTATGTATGTATGTATGTATGTATGTATGTATGTATGTATGTATGTATGTATGTATGTATGTATGTATGTATGTATGTATGTATGTATGTATGTATGTATGTATGTATGTATGTATGTATGTATGTATGTATGTATGTATGTATGTATGTATGTATGTATGTATGTATGTATGTATGTATGTATGTATGTATGTATGTATGTATGTATGTATGTATGTATGTATGTATGTATGTATGTATGTATGTATGTATGTTTGTATGTATGTATGTATGTATGTATGTATGTATGTATGTATGTATGTATGTTTGTATGTATGTATGTATGTATGTATGTATGTATGTATGTATGTATGTATGTATGTATGTATGTTTGTATGTATGTATGTATGTATGTATGTATGTATGTATGTATGTATGTATGTATGTATGTATGTATGTATGTTTGTATGTATGTATGTATGTATGTATGTATGTATGTATGTATGTATGTATGTATGTATGTATGTATGTATGTATGTATGTATGTATGTATGTATGTATGTATGTATGTATGTATGTATGTATGTATGTATGTATGTATGTATGTATGTATGTATGTATGTATGTATGTATGTATGTATGTATGTATGTATGTATGTATGTATGTATGTATGTATGTATGTATGTATGTATGTATGTATGTATGTATGTATGTACTAGCAGTGCCCATAGCGGCTTCGCTCGCATGAAATTAGAGAGTTTGAACCGTGCATTCATAGTAGAGATCAATTTTTTAGGTCTCGGCTCGGCCCGTCGACATCTTAGCCCAGCCCGATTTAAAAACCCAAACTCCTGGCCCGGCACAGCCCCTCTGAATTAGGCCCGGCCCATTCTTACAGGCCTAGAAGTTCTATATACTTGATGAAAAACTTCGGCCCGTCCCACCTTGACTTCAGGTTTGGCCCGGCCCAACTGAAGACCCTAAAATCACTAAAATATCTATATACTTGGTGAAAAACCTCGGCCCGTCCCACATTGATTTAAGATTTGGCCTGGCCCGTGTGAAGACTCTAAAATAACGGCTTGGCCCGGCCGGTGATAAACTTGACTTTAGCTACTTTTAACCGGCACAAAACTTCAAAATACTAATTTTTACATCTGTAGCATTCACAGTTTTTGAGTAGCAGTTACTTTAAAAACCAAAGAAACCTTTTTTCCACCCCACATACTAATTTTTACTTTTAAAAAATGGTGAAACACGTATATCATTATTTTTAGAGAAAAAACTAAATACTAATTTTTACAATTGTGATATTTACAGTTTTTGAGTAGCAGTTACTTTAAAAAACAAATAACCCTATTTTCCATCCCACATTTGAGGTCCTGAAAACCAAATTTTCAAAAAATGGTAAAACACGTATATCATTACTTTTGGAGTAGAAACTAAATACTAATTTTTACTTCTGTAGCATTCACAGTTTTTGAGTAGCAGCTACTTTAAAAACCAAATAACCATATTTTACAACTCACATTTGAAGTCCTGGAAACCAAATGTTCAAAAAATGGTGAAACACGTATCTTTTTATTTTTTAAGAAGAATCCATATACCATATTTCAAAATCTCCTCATATTTGGTTTTCGAGATATACATTGATTTAGAAAAAATTTTGTTTTCCAGTTTTTTCCCCTCTGGAGCAAAATTTTCAAAAATCCTTTTTTATTGGGTGTTTACTCTATAAAAGCAATATAAGTTCCAAATTTCACGCTGGTAGGACAAGGCGTTTGAGCTCGGCGTTGATTATCAGTCAGTCAGTCAGTCAGTCAGTCAGTCAGTCAGTCAGTCAGGACATGTTCTTTTATATATATACTAGCAGTGCCGGTAGCGGCTTCGCTCGCATCAAATTAGAGAATTTGAACCGTGCATACATAGTAGAGTACTGCACGGATCAATTTTTTAGGTCTCGGCTCGTCCCGTCGACAACTTGGCCCAGCCCGTTTCAAAAACCGAAATTCCTGGCCCGGCACGGCCCGTCTAATATGGACCCGGTCCGTTTTTACAGGCCTAGAAGTTCTATATACTTGATGAAAAACTTCGGCCCGTCCCACCTTGACTTCAGGTTTAGCCCGGCCCGTCTGAACACTTTAAAATCACTAAAATGTCTATATACTTGGTTAATAATCTCGGCCCGTCACACCTTGATTTAAGGTTTGGGCAGGGCCGTATGAAGACCATAAAATAACGGCTTGGCCCGTCCGTCCGGTGATAAACTGAACTCATCTACTTTTATCCGGCACAAAACCTCAAAATACTAGTTTTCACATCTGAAGCACTTACAGTTTTTGAGTAGCAGTTACTTAAAAAAACAAATAACCCTATTTTCCACCCCACATTTGAAGTCCTGGATACCAAATTTTCAAAAAATGCTAAAACACTTATTTCATTATTTTTGGAGTAGAAACTAAATACTAATTTTTACTCCTGTAGCATTCACAGTTTTCGAGTAGCAGCTACTTTAAAAACCAAATAACCCAATTTTCCAACCTACATTTGAAGTCCGGGAAACCGGATTTTCAAAAAATGGTGAAACACGTATTTTTTTATTTTTCAAGAAGAATCCATATACCAAATTTCAAAATCTCCTCATTTTTGGTTTTCGAGATATACATTGTTTTATAAAAAAGTTTGTTTTCCAGTTTCTTCCCCTCAGGATCAAAATTTTCAAAAATCCTTTCATAGTGGATGCTTACGCAATAAAAGTAATATAAGTTCCAAATTTCACGTTCCTAGGATGAGGCGTTTGAGCTCGGCGTTGATTATCAGTCAGTCAGTCAGTCAGTCAGTGAGGACAAGTTCTTTTATATATATATAGATAGATGTGTGTATGTATGTATGTATGTATGTATGTATGTATGTATGTATGTATGTATGTATGTATGTATGTATGTATGTATGTATGTATGTATGTATGTATGTATGTATGTATGTATGTATGTATGTATGTATGTATGTATGTATGTATGTATGTATGTATGTATGTATGTATGTATGTATGTATGTATGTATGTATGTATGTATGTATGTATGTATGTATGTATGTATGTATGCATGCCTGTGACTGTGTGTATGTGAGTGTGTGTATGCAGTACAAATATAACCACAAACACACATACTAACACCCACTTACTCCTAAATACACGTCAGCAGACTCACTCGCAAATGAGTGGGTTGGTGGAGAAGGGGGGTTGTTGATGAAGAGAAGAAACTTATTAACCAATGAAGTAGCGTGGTTGATCTTGAGCCTGTTGATCGACGAAGCGAATAAATGCATGATCAGTAAACATTTCAATGATTCTTACGATGATAATGATGAGGTTAATGTTGGTGGTTATGATGATGTTGATGACGTTGATGAATATGATGGTGATGGTGATGATGAAGATGATGATGGGGATGATTATGGTAGTAGTTGCGACGGTGACAAGAACTACAGCGGGACAGAAAAGAGAAAGCAGAGCAATGTTTGCACAGCCATGGAGAGCTGGCAAATAATTTCTCCATGTGAGTTCACTTGACAGGAACGTCAGTCCGTTTGTTTAATTCTTTGTTCCGCTTTGGGCATGATTATGATTAAATCATCAAAGATATAATCATCATCATTTCCTTCGTCATCATCATCTTTGTCGTCATCATTATCTTCGGCGTAATTATCATGTTTATTGTCATAGTCTTCCTATCACTATTTTTTTCAACTATTCGATTAAACTGTGGAGTTATGCGTCATAATTATCTACAGTTTATCAACAACGAATTTCAGTCATTGAAAGTTTTGTAGTTTTTTTTATACAAAATTATACATATGTATCATCATTAAATTATACATATGTATCATCATTAAATTATACATATGTATCATCATTAAATTATACATATGTATCATCATTTTCATCACCACAAATAGTATCATCATTATCGGCATCATCGTAGACGAAGATATTTTTAAAATTTCAAAGCCTTAAAAAACTGAAGATCGGAGAATGGGGTAAATTGTAGCCAGTGGCGGATTTATGGGGGATCCACATCATGTGCCCCGTTCCGTCCCTTCAAAAAACCTTTTGTACTAATTTATTATTGCTTTTCAAACTCTCAGATACATATTTTTAATATTTTCTAAACAAAATAGCTTAATGTATACAATTACAATGAAGTGCCATTGATATCAGTTCATCCTACAAGAGTTCCTTCATTCAGAGAGAATTAACAAAATTCCATGACCCTGCCAGCTCTGAACGAGGCACTCTATAAATATTCACATTGATGATTGATTGAAGAAAAAATGTTGAGAGTACTATAGGAGGAAAAATGAAAAAAATGAAACGAGGGTTTCGATTTTTTTTAAAGTTGCTCCGACTACCCCCCCCCCCAGGTCATCAGGATTTTTGGAAAGAAAATTTTAAAGACAGATGGGATGTTGTAGGGCGCATTCATTAACTTTGCCCCGGGTGCCAAAATCCTTAGCTACGCCATATATACAGGAAAGAAAAAAAGTTCTAAAAAATCTTCAACATATCTATTTTATTTAAAAAATAGTTTATTTGTTTAACTATTACATAATTTTCTTGACATTTAAAAATATATTTATTTTTTATTTAAAAAAATATTCTGTTTTTCAACTAAAACTCAATTTAACAGTATTAGAAACGTTTGCTGTTTGATAATGTTTAAAAAGTATTAGATACTTAAATAACTATTCATGTATGTTTTGTGTATATAGAAGATGTTTGAGAGAATGTTGTATTTATAAAAAGAAAGAAATACATTGAATGAAAAGAACATAACATCCGTTCAATGGCAACTACTTGAAGTTGTATCTTTCTTGTCAGACCGATCGTCAACCGAATAGGCGCCATTGTGCTTCTACAAGGCTGAGAAGAATATGAAAATACTTCAAAATACCGATAGCACTCACGTCGTTTATTGCTAATCTGTTATCTTACTTATACAACTAAAATAATATTTACATCATCATCATCATCATCATCATCATCATCATCATCATCATCATCATCATCATCATCATCATCATCACTATTGACTTCCTCGTGGTCATACAGACAGTTAGCCAAATTGTTAAGCAAGACACCTAACTCACCAGTAAAATTCATGGGTCAAAGAGTACGATGGTTGATTCAGTTTTCAGTTTCTTTTTTTGTCTGCAGAATGAGTTGCAGAAGAATAAAGATCATCACATTCCGATTTCAGACGTGGTAAAAAAACAAAGTGATTTCAATGAGCAAGAGCAGTTCTTTGCGCTGCTTAGTTTAGTTGTATTTCACAAGGTGGGCACTTTTATCATACGACCGTTACTTTTTCGAATCATCATCACCATCACAATCAACTTAATAATTGTAATCATTATCATCATAACCACCACCACCATCATCATCATCATCATCATCATCATCATTATCATCATCATTGTCTATTTGTCACATTTAATCATTTTAAAAGATTGAAATTCGGACTAGATTGAACTCCATATAATAATGGTAGAAAAGGAAAACATTCTTTATTTAATATCTGACAGTTCGATAAAAACAAAAAAAACGCCATTTTTGACGGTGTATTTCTAGTCAACATTATAATCATCCTCTTTGTCATCGTTTTAGTCATTATCATCATCATCATCACCACCACCACCACCACCACCACCACCATCATCATCATCATCATCGTCGTCGTCATCATCATCGTCATCATCATCGTCATCATCATCGTCATCATCATCGTCATCATCATCGTCATCGTCATCGTCATCGTCATCGTCGTCGTCATCGTCGTTGTTGTCGTTGTCGCCGTAACAATGAGTAACATTAACAACACAAGAAATAAACAAGCAGTGTTTTATACATGAATGAAGTTATGCAGTTGTTCCCTAGATGAAGTTAACATTTATGATAGCGTTGCAGATTGGCTCATCAGTTCAGTGAAAGTAAATATGATGGTGGAAAAGATGATGATGATACTTATGGCTATGATGGTGGTGGTGGTGCTGATTATATATATATATATATATATATATATATATATATATATATATATATATATATATATATATATATATATATATATATATATATGTGAGGATGATTCCGAAGATGATTATAATAATGGTGATGATGGTGAAAAATCCCATTAAAAAAATAACACAAAATTAAGGGCCATAATTGCATAACTTGGATGCTCTCCTATTAGTGTGATTACTTCTGCGATGATTTTTTGTCTTCGTTTATTACTCTCTTTTTCCATTTTTCATTCTCTTTATTATTTTTTGTTTTAGTTTAATTTCCTTATTTTAATTTTTGTTTTTATTTTTGGTAATGTAGGATCAATAAATAAAGCAAAAAAAAGTCAGTTGTTCAAGCAAGTCATTAATCAGAGTTTCTCCATATTTGTACGTAGCATGCTCTTCATCATCCTCTTCATCATCATCATCTTCATCTTCTTTATCATCATCATCATCATCATCATCATCATCATCATCATCATCATCATCATCATCATCATCATCATCATCATCATCATCATCATCATCATCATCATCTTCATCTTCTTTATCATCATCATCATCATCATCATCATCATCATCATCATCATCATCATCATCATCATCATCATCATCATCATCATCCTCATCATCATCATCATCATCATCATCATCATCATCAGCATCATCATTATCTTCATCTTCTTTATCATCATCATCATCATCATCATCATCATCATCATCATCATCATCATCATCATCATCATCATCATCATCATCATAATCATTGTCATCGTTATCGTCGTCGTTGTCGTCATCATCGTCATTGTCATCGTCATCGTATTGCTGTCATATGTCACAACGAAATTATTACAAACAAAACATTTGTAAGACCACCTCAATGTGTCTGTCACACCGTAAGCGTACTATAAAGATTCTTCCACAGAAGATCTAAAACACAATGAATAAATATTTTTAATAAAATATAAAAACCTCACCTATTGGCTCGTAAAGTTATTAATTACTACTTTGCTATGTTATCAGTGACAAGTGCTTTGTTTTATATATATACTAGCGGGGTTACCCGGCGTTGCCCGGGGTTTTTAGAGGTTTTTCTAATGTTTGTCTCTCTCGCTCCCGTTCCCTTCTCCACTTTCCCGTTTTCGTAGCGTTCCCGGTCGCATTTCCGCTCTCGGTCGTTTTCCAGCTCCCGGTCGCTTTCCCGCTCAGAAGTTCTGTTATCGATTTTCTCTCTTGCTCGCGTTTCCTTCCAAGCTTGCTCTCCCGATTCCAGTCGCTTTCCGCGTTCCCGGTCGCTTTCCGCGTTCCCGGTCGCTTTCCGCGTTCCCGGTCGCTTTCCCGTTCCCGGTCGCTTTCCCGTTCCCGGTCGCTTTCCCGTTCTCGGTCGCTTTCCCGTTCCCGGTCGCTTTCCCGTTTCCGGTCGCTTTCCCGTTCCCGCTCACGCTTGCTCTCCCGTTCCCGGTCATGCTTGCTCTCCCATTCCCGGTCACGGTAGCTCTCCCGTTCCCGTTTCCGTTCCCGCTCATTTTCTCTTTTACATTCTTTCATAACTTCTGTTAGCCTATAAAACGCAAAATAGATTTGCTAAGACTATATATATATATATATGAATGTTTGTGGGTTAGTTTGTCTATTATAGAAACGGGAAAGCACCCGGAACGGACAGCGAGCGGGAACAGAAAAGCAAGCGTGAGCGGGAATGGGAGAGCAAACGTGAGCGGGAACGGGGCAGCGACCGGGACGGGAAAACGACCGGGAGCGGGAAAGCGACCGGGAGCGGGAAAGCGACCGGGAGCGGGAAAGCGACCGGGAGCGGGAAAGCGACCGGGAGCGGGAAAGCGACCGGCAGTGGGAAAACGACCGAAAACGGAAAAGCTAACAGGAGTGGGAAAGCAGGTGGGAAAGGAAACGGGAGAGAAAGAGACAAACATTAGAAAAACCTCAAAAAACCTGGGCAACGCCGGGTATCTCCGCTAGTACATACATAAACACACACACAGACACACATACATGCACATACACATACATACATACACACATACATACGCACATACATATATATATATAGTTCCCGCTCGCTCACCCGCTCCGCTCCGCTCATTTTGTGACGGATTTCAAAAATTTTTTTTTTAGTTTTGATTTTCATTGACTCTCAAGGTTGTGTGAAAATTTCATTACGATCGGATGAATGGTGTAGCAATGCATAAAGGACATTAACATAAATACAAACATTCATTTTTATATATATAGACTAGCAGTGCCCGTAGCGGCTTCGCTCGCATGAAATTAGAGAGTTTGAAACGTGCATCCATAGTAGAGATCAATTTTTTAGGTCTCGGCTCGGCCAGTTGACAACTTAGCCCAGCCCGTTTTAAAAACCCAAACTCCTGGCCCGGCACAGCCCGTCTGAATTAGGCCCGGCCCATTCTTACAGGCCTAGAAGTTCTAAACACTTATATCATTATTTTTTGTGTAAAGTTTTTACATTTTTTGTTTAATAGAGCAGCGTCCTTTTTTATGACCTTTCCAGGCACGTCAAAGTGCGCAATATATGCGAGAAAACACGGTGATAAAAAAAGTTGTTTTTTACAAACTTTTATTTAGGTTACAATCTCTGTTTGTGTGTGGCTTTCTCTGTACTCAAATCTTGCAAGTAAAATTTAATATGCTTTTTGAATAGCTAGAAAGCTGAAACTTTCAAACTTAATTTGAACATCTTTCGTATTTTTAAATCGAGTGTATTTGAAATCAAAGTTTGTGTTGAAAAACTCGTTTTTCCTTTACTTGTTAACTTGTTCGATTAGATTTGAAACTCCAACAAACCAAACCCCAACGTTTGGTGCTAGGTTAATAATATCATCACTTACAATGTTGAGTCTAATAACTAATCTAACACAGCCTACAACCAGGCCTGTGGCCACACTAACCTAACCCAAACCCTAATGTCCAATGTTTTTTTTTACTGAGATTTAGCACACGCCCTTTCCAAGACAAGTTTTGCTCAAAGACGAGAAAGGGTCTTTGCAAGGGCAGCCATTTATAGGCGCCTACCCCTTTAGCAATGCGAGTGAACTCCTTGCTTAAGGGAGTTACGCTGGTGACGCCGGTGAGGCTCGAACTGCCGACCTAACGATCGACAGGCGACCGCTCTACCGCTCTGCCACCAGCGCCTCAAATGATTATCACAAAAAAGATTTTTCCATTTAATGAGCTGATTGTTGCTAAACACAATTTGATTTGGACATAAAATGTCACATGAAAAAAAAATCATTCAATCTCACTTAAAAGGGCAAGATGTAAGGGTTATAGCTTTTTTATTGTCTTTTGTTAGTGACGAACATGTGATTTCAATATAAGAAAGCATTACCTGTTCTTTACTCGCTATATGCTTCTGCTTTGACATTTAGAGATTACAATGCTGTTTGTGAAAATAACTTGTCCACACTTATTCGCATACTGTCACCGTTTTTCAAGTCTATGCTTTCACAGCGCCTCTCTAACTTATTTTTGTAGGCATTTGAAAAAGATGTCACAAATCTTATAAAGGTGAGTTTTTAGCTCATTTTTACTGTCTTAGAAAAAATGATAGATCTAAAAATGATTGCAAAAGTAAATTTTAATGTGTTCACAAGATCGGTTATTTTTTGCAGGGCTGTAACTTGTAAAGGCAGTACCGAATTAAACCTCCGCGGAGCCCGGATCCCTATGTAGTACAAGTGAAAAAGGCACCTTATATATAATATAATAGCCCATTTCTGTGCAAGGCGTTCTTGTGTGACGATTTGCTTTCTATGGCAAATTAATTTATATATATATAATAAATAATTATATAAATAGTTTTTTTTTATAAATTTTATAATTAAATAAATTAAAAAATATTTACATACTTAAATAAATTCAAAATATAAAAAATTATTATTATTTTAATCCATCCTTTTCCTTTTCTTTGTTTTGAAATGCTTACGAACTATAACACAATTTTTTTCATTGTAATCTATATATATAAAAGAACATGTCCTGACTGACTGACTGATAATCAACGCCGAGCTCAAACGCCTCATCCTAGGAACGTGAAATTTGGAACTTATATTACTTTTATTGCGTAAACATCCACTAAGATGGGATTTTTGAAAATTTTGCTCCCGAGAGGAAGAAACTGGAAAATAAACTTTTTTCTAAAACAATGTATTTCTCGAAAACCAAAAACGAGGAGATTTTGAAATTTGGTATATGGATTCTTCTTAAAAAATAAAAAAATACGTGTTTCACTATTTTTTGAAAATTCGGTTTCCCGGACCTCAAATGTGGGTTGGAAAATTGGGTTATTTGGTTTTTAAAGTAGCTGCTACTCAAAAACTGTGAATGCTACAGGAGTAAAAATTAGTATTTAGTTTCAACTCTAAAAATAATAAAATACGTGTTTTAGCATTTTTTGAAAATTTGGTTTTCAGGAATTCAAATGTGGGGTGGAAAATAGGGTTATTTGTTTTTTAAAGTAACTGCTACTCAAAAACTGTATATAGTCAGATGTAAAAATTAGTATTTAGTTTCTATTCTAAAAATAAAGATATAGGTGTTTCACCATTTTTTACAAATTTGGTTTCCAGGACCTTAAATGTGGGGTGGACAATAGGATTACTTGGTTTTTAAAGTAGCTGCTACTCAAAAACTGTGAATGCTACAAAAGTAAAAATTAGTATTTAGTTTCTACTCTAAAAATAATGATATACGTGTTTCACCATTTTTTGAAAATTTGGTTTCCAGGACTTCAAATGTGGGGTGGAAAATAGGGTTATTTAGTTTTTAAGGTAACTGCTACTCAACAACTGTAATTGCTACAGATGTAAAAATTAATACTTAGTATCTACTCAAAAAAAAAAGATATACGTGTTTCACCATTTTTTAAAACTTTGGTTTCCATGACTTTAAATGTGGGGTCAAAATAAGGGTTATTTGATTTTAAAATAACTGCTACTCAACAATTGAAAGCATTACAGATGTAAAACTTAGTATTTTGAGGTTTTGTGCCGGTTAAAAGTAGCTGAGTCCAGTTTATCACCGGTCGGGCCAAGCCGTTATTTTAGGATCTTTTTACGGGCCAGGCTAAACCTTAAATTAAGTTGGTACGGGCCGAGGTTTTTCACTAAGCATATTGACATTTTATTGATTTTAGGGTCTTCAGACGGGCCGGGCCAAACCTGAAGTCAAGGTGGGACGGGCCGAAGTTTTTCATCAAGTATATAGAATTTCTAGGCCTGTAAAAACGGGCCGGGCCCAAATTAGACGGGCCGTGCCGGGCCAGGAATTTTGGTTTTGAAACGGGCTGGGCCAAGTTGTCGACGGGCCGAGCCGACACCTATGGACGCACGGTTCCAATTTTCTAATTTCATGCGAGCGAAGCCGCAACGGGCACTGCTAGTGTTATAAATAAATAAACAACAAAATAATTAATTAATCCAAAAATTATTTCCAAGATTCATCGTTATGTTAAAATAATATAAAGTATAAAAATATTTTTTACGCTAGTATACTAATGTACTAAAAGCTTAAAAAGAATATTAAAGTGTCAGGGAGACCGGGGCATGTTGAACCAATTTTTATAACTTTACTCAGTACACATTTATTACTGCAGTGAAACATCTTGAAATAGGTTATTATTATAAACAAATATGTTTATTACGTATACCAAAAATTATTTTTAATTTTAAGATTTTTCCTGGACCTTAGAAGAAAATATTAGCAAGCCCGTCATGTGATTCAACTTACCCCGTTAACGGAGCCCGTTGAACCAATATTTTATAACTGCTGTGGCTAAGCAGCTATTGTTCTAGTGAAACATTTTCAAATGTACAAATGTTATCTAAGTCAAATTGATTTTTCTTCAATCTTCTTTTTTACTTTATATCTCAAATAAAATTCGGATTTCGCAATTTTTTGGTTTTGTTGTATTTGAGGTTTTTAAGTTCATCTAATTTATTACAGAGTTGCGTAATTATTATAATAAAGAAGTGGTTTTAATATTACTAATCAAGGATATCTTGTTATATCAAGACATCCTTGTACTAATAATAAGTTCTTGTGTTATGAAACGCTAGGGATTAAATCATTAAAGCTGCTTAATGCTGCTTACGTAATTACTGTAACAACTTGTGTGTTTTAGCAAGGATATCTTGTTATATCAAGACATCCTTGGTTTTAGAATGGTTATTGTGAGAACAAGCAATGACCCTGACAAAAACCCATACAAAACAGCTAATAAAAAATATCTAATAACTGATAAAAGTATCTAATAACTGATAAAACTTTATAATAAACTTATCTAATAAAATATCTAACAATTATAACAAGTCAAATCATCACCATGATAAAATATTGTTGGTTCAACGTGCCCCTAACAAAATGGTTCAACATGCCCCAATCGTATTGGTCCTAGTATTTTAACTGTAGGCTGATTAATATGTTACTGATGCGAGAAAGAAAACACGTACTGTGTTACTGGATAAAAACACAACAAAAATATGTATCGTCAAATTACTCACCTTCTTTGTAATTGTGTTTTAAAGAACAATAACGTCAACGACTCAAAATTACTCGAAACCGGCAAAATCACTTATATCGCGATTATTTTATAATTACCTTACATAAACATCACAAATCAACACAGCTACTTCTATTTATTAGTCCAAACTATGAAACTCTGACAAAAAAATTTCTATAAATAAGCAAATTTACCCAGCTGGTTCAACATACCCCGTGGTTCAACATGCCCCGGTCTCCCCTACATATTAACATTTTTTGAACTAAACGTTTCGTTTGGAAGATTATAGCGTTAGGCGATTTATATATATATTATATAGATAACGCCAACGCTCTAATCTTGAAAAAAAAATTTAGTTCAAAAAATGTTAATATGTACACTTTAATATTATTTTTAACCTTTTAGTACATTAGTATACGAGCGTTGTTTTAAAAAAAATATTTTCATACTTTATATTATTTTTTATTTTTTAGTGTTTATTTTTTATAAATCTAAATATTATTTATATTTTTTTTATTTTTCATTTTTTAATCCTTTATATTAACTTTGCCTTTCTGTCAGTCTGTCGGAGTACAAACCCCTTTCCCGTTATTAAATCGATGTGAAACTTTGCCCATAGACTCGTGAGGACCAAACATTAATTTTGAGATAGTCAATCACAAAAACACAAATATTTTTTAATTCTTTAGTTAAACGCTCTAATAAAAAAAATCTACGCGATATTGCGCAATTGTTTATTTCATTGAAAGACAACAAATTTGTATTCCACTTTTAATCATTTCATGTATTACTATCGATTTGAAGCTTTTTATTTCGATTTTTTATTTATAATGGAACATTGTTTTTATAATAATTAAATCAATAATTATCAGATTTTTTATCATGATTGCAGACATCAATTTTACACTAAAAATATTTTCATTTATGTAGTTTGTAGAATTATAGACTTATATCTTCCTAAAAAATATTTGCATTAAATTTGTATCTAATTTTCATCTCAAATATATAAAAGATTTTTAATAAACGAGGTTTTTTAGGTTCACTTGTTACAAACTTTTATTTAGATTACAATCTCTGTTTGTGTGTGTGGCTTTATCTGTACGCAAATCTTACAAATAAAATTTAACCAACTTTTTTGACTAGCTAGGTAGCTGAAACTTTCAGCATAGCTTTATATTGGGTGACAATACATGATTCAATTAAAAAAAACAAAAACAAAAAAACTTAATTTGAACATCTTTTGTAATTCTAAATCGAGTGTGTTTGAAATCAAAGTTTGTGTTGAAAACTCGTTTTTTTCTTTACTTGTTTAATCCTTTATATTAACTTCGCCTTCCTGTCTTTCTGTCTGTCTGAATGAGCACAAACCCTTTTCCCGTCATCCAATTGATCTGAAACTTTGTTCGTAGACTCGCTAGGACCAAACATTAATTTTGAGACATTCAAGCTAAAAAACAAAGAAAAAATTATTTTGAACGCGCTGTTAAAAAATCTATGCGTCATTGCCTCATTGTTTATTTCATTGAAAGACCACAAATTTTGAAGTCAATTTTTAACCACTCACGTATTCCTATCGATCGGAAGTTTATATATATATTGGCATTGCATATTTCAATTTTACACTAAAAATATTCATTTAATTTATATATATAAATTATTGACTTATATCTTCAAAAAATATTTGCATTAAATTGATATCTTTCTATTTCAAACATATAAGGAATTTTTGATAAACGAAGTTTTTACGGTTCACTTGTTAGTATTTAACATTTTTTTAATCTAAAAACGATTAATGTATTTATTGTCACCCATCGAAGTACTAACCGAGCTCGACGTTGCTTAACTTCGTTGATCGGACGAGACGCGGTGTTTTCAAAAGCAACGTTTGCGCTTAAACAAACAAACAAACAACACTGCAAGTTAATATAAGCGTTGTAACATCCGTCCTTGGGACTGGCAAAACCACTAGTTTACAAATATTAAAAGCGCAAACCTATTTAATTAATGACTAAAACCTGGTTATTGTTGGAGACCTGATTCAGAGTTATCATAAAGGAAATCACACATATTCTTAGTGCATTAACTGTTTGAGGCGTATCGCAGTTTTCGGTTTGTAAAAGTTTACTCGCAACATTAAATAAATAATTTGGACAATGTTTAACGTGGCGTTAGGCCACTAGCGGATCTAGGGGAACCAGTCCGGCCATGGCCCCCCCTTACATTTTTTCAATAGACTTTGCTCCCCCCCTTGTCGGAACCAAAGTGAAAAATTAAAAAGCCTATGTTTGTTTGTTGGTTTAAGCAAGCCAGGATGCACTTTTAAAAAACAATTTTTCTAAAAATTTTCATGCGTAAGTAAATTTGTTAAGAGCTAAATAATCATGCATTTCTCTCGCGTCTATATTCAAAGTCTCATATAAAATGGACACGAAATATTAAAAAAATAAAACAAAACGTAACAACGGCTCGTGAAAACCAAAAGATATCTATTTAAATAATGTTAAGCAGGAACTTCATTTCAGCAAAAACTTAGAGGTCAACATGTTTAATTTGTTGTCACAATACTAATCGTTTTCTGTCACAAAAAAGGTTAGTGGAAGCGACTTTTCCCAAAAATTTTCTAAAAACTTCTACACGTTTCTTATAAAAAAAAGCTGATGACAGGAAGGGTAGTCGAAGGTGGGCCGTAACTAGGAATTTTAAAGTGGGAGAGCCCTGTAATTTTTTTGACTACAATAAGTTCTACGTTCCAGCAATGCCCTCTCCCAGTCCCCACCTCCCGAAATGTCAAGTAAGCTTAGTGGATAGAAAATAATCTTTGTTTTTTTTTAATAGTTTAAACTTCTTTATACCAGGTGTTTTAAGACTGAAATGGCTGTATTTAGGATGCACATAAGTACTTCCTGTCGTGGATGAAAGTTTGATCCGTTTAATTGTCCCTCCTCTTCTATCCAGGTTTGGGACTGACTTGCAATTAGAGAGGCAGGATAGAAAATCAGGTGTTCAAAAATATATATAGGGCCCTCAACTCAGAAAATCTTCTGCAACACAAGTCGCTCGCGGTTTCAAAATATCAGTTTATTGTTCACGTCACAAATGAAACTTTAGCACTTGAATTTATGCAACAAACTAAAACACACGTAGATCTCCAAGTTAACTCACACGAAAAATATAGCAAGTGTTGCAGATAGAAAAACTCTTGCATCCATTGTTAAGACCACTATATTTGCCGCAATTCAGAATATTCCACTCAGATGACACAGAGATGGTGGCCGCATCGTTCTTAATTGTTTCCATCCTCTATTTACAAAAGATTTTCAAAAGTTGATTTGGATAATGGATTTAAACTCACCCCCACAGGAGGGTTATTTCAGAAAAATCATGGGGGCGCAAACTGTTTAAAAGTCCACAGAACTCAAAATTGAATCTTTTTAATTATAAACCCTTCTTTCCAAAACAGCTGATGAACGGGGGAGGGGGGATAGTCGTAGGTACTTTTCCAAAAATGTTTTCAAACCCTTTTTCCTCCACAAATAGCTGATAACCAATTAGAGTAATTGTAAGTACTTTTCTGAATTGTTTTTAAAAGCTTCGTAGATATTTTTCCAATATAATTTTTTGAAAAATCTTGAATCAGTCCCACCAAATGACGCTGCTGCCCTCAATGATAAAATTTTTACGGCTATGGGAGCTGTAATAACATTGTGTATTTTGCCTCAAACTTGCCCCCCCTCAAAAGTTGGCTAGATCCGCCAGTGCGTTAGGCCACATAACGTAGGCTTCTCGTTGAACGTTGTTGCACGCCATTTCCAAAGGCAAGAAAGAGTGTTGCAAAAGCATTTTTTCATGTCTGTTTATATTTTTGAAGAACAATTTAAATAAAATATCATTTTATCACCGTAACTTTGATAGAGGTGAAAAAAATCATCTTCTGTTTTCATATATCTAAGCAAACGTATACATTATTTTTTTTTATAATATTTATTTTAATGTTTAATAAAGTATTATAAACGTATACATTATTTTATATAATATTTGTTTTAATGTTTAATAGTTATTGTAAATTATCGTTAATTAATTTATTAACGATAATTATTGAAGAATAAAAAAATGCTACACCACCCTTGTAAAATAATTAAAGTCTTACAGTTGAATCACTGTTGCTACATTTGTTCATAAACTTATTTTTTTACAATTGCTTCAACTGGTTTGAGACTGAGTTTGACTATCTTCAGTTTGCAGTCTTTCTTTTCTTTTCTTTTCCTTCATTAATAAATTATTAAAGATACCAAAAAAAGACTGCAGACTAAAAATAGTCAAAAATATGTTTGCCCTGCAAGGGGCTTTTTTCCCTTTTTCACACTTGAGCCCCTCAGCATTTTGTTTACATTGGTAAACAAAAATAAAATTATAATACCGTTTCTTTAAATTAATAAGTTATTTTTTGTAAACTTTTTTGGAAGCCTCTTTTATTGTCGCCGGTACCATAAGCAAACGTCTAGTACCGTTTTGTGGTAGAGTTTCGGCCTTGCGAAAGGGAGCGGTAGCTTATATAAAAAGTTCTGCACCTTTTCAAAATAAGAGTTCATCCTTTATTTTAAAATCCTGGCTACATGCCTGCCTACAACTTTTGGTTTTATTTTAAGGCCAGACAACTTAATAAATTTATAGGTAACATATGAAGGGATTACATTAATTCTTCTTTTCTACAATACACTTCAGTACCAGTATCAATCAATGCTGGAATCGATGGCAAATGATCAATGAGCACTCCTCATATGATATCGTGTAATATTCATCTGCATCTATTACAGTCCACGCCACATATGAATGAAAAAAACAATTGTTTATTATTGTTATTTAAAAGAGCATTTTCCTATAATCAAAAAATTTATTGTGGTCCTCTGACTTACAACAATTAATTTTATAATCTGGTAAAAAAGAAGGGTAAGATTCATATAAAAGATACTCTTTTATTAAATGCTCCTTTTTATGGCATTTAAAACCCAAAATTAGATTTTTTGTTGTCTTTAACAGTATCACCAATTGTTTTACTGATTTTGGTTGAGATTGGAAACTTGGATTCTTCATCTAAAGGTTTGGAGTTAATATATCGAGATGGTCTGGTCTTACACTCGTGTGTAGCCATATACACGGGAAAGTTCAAGATGATTCAACCAGTCATCTTTCTCTTAAGACTAGATGAAATTAGCACAACCTAGAAAAAACCTTATTGAGCATATCAACAAGCTTACTAAATGGTGAAAGTTTTTGTCAATATTTTTACTTTTAATATAATAAGACTATTCCTAATTAAGTTTCACCTGCCTCTCCCGCAAAAGAGTTTCTTTTTTGGTTATTTCTTAGCCTTAATGTGTGATATATGACCATATGATGTGTGATACACATCACATAAGCGTATGACGTCCATCACATCGTAGATATTATATTGCAATATTAAAAAGATAAGTTTTGTAATGTTTTTTAAAACAGTTCAAGGAAGAAATTCCATGGTGGTCTCGAAGATAGGCCGCCAGATCATTCCAAACAGCGTGACCCGCACTACAGAAATCCTTGTCCCCACGCTTCTTCCTTCTCGTAAATGGCACTATAAGCTGACCACCAAACGCCGACCTGAAATAAACACGGCCGGGAACATGGGTTAACGGCACACGCCGTCAAAACCGCAGTCTGGTGCAAAACCATGCAAGCATTTGTTAGAGAAAATGCATAGCTTGAATGTTACTCATTGAGGGAAACCCATCCAGTGGAGTTTTTCTTTCATTGGAGTTAAAACACCTTGACAGGCAGGTAGATAGATTAAGACGGAAACGATTTAAGGCCATCCAAATTCTGACTGCGTTCACGCATTCCGAAAAACGTAAGACAACGACAAAGGTTTTTGACCGGCCAGTATGGTCATATATCTGCAAGTCATCAGCATAGTCATGGACTTTAAACCCATGTTTTTAAATGATTGGAAACCGTGGAGCTGTTTATAGTAGAAAAAGCAACTGTCCAAGTTATCCTACATCACTCCACTTATAAAAGCCGGGACTCGTTCAAAATTCTACTTCATCATGCCACCCAATATTTAACTTTTCCATCATCTCTAAATTACTCGAAAGGCTCGTACTCACACGTGTGTTCAAACGTCTATATTCGAACAACCTATACCCATCTCTCCAATCTGCTTACCGCTCCAAACATTTAACGGAAACTACTTCTCAACATCACCTCTGATCTGTTTAGGGCTGCCGACAGTGTTAAGGTATCTCTTCTGGTCTTTCTTGACTTGTCCGCGGCCTTCGATACCGTAGATCACAACATCTTAATTCAACGATTACAGTCATCTTGCGGCTGAACTGGCCTTGTTGCCGACTGGTTTTGGTCATGCTTAACAATTCGTCTGTTCTACGATAGATATGGCAATTAATCAAAGGGCTCCGTCCTGAACCAATTTCTCTTTTTTCTCTACACAAAAAAAATCACGCATGTGCTCGACAACCACAACATGCATTATAATCTCTACACCGATGACACGCAGATCTACGAACATTGCCTACGCAAACAGACCGTTGGTCTATCTGCACGGATGTCTGCTTGCGTCACTGACATAGGTCGTTGGCTGTCGGCAAGTAGACTACAGCTCAACCCAGATAAAACCGAGGCTATGTGGTGTTTGTCTAGGCGTCGTCTCCATCATATTCTAAATTATCCTATTATCTTAACTGCGGTGTCGACATCATCCAGTCACCCAAGGTGAGAAACTTCGTAGTTTTCATGGATTCTGACCTTACCATGAGATCACTTGTTAGCAACTCAGTCCGCCCATGCTTCTTAATTCTTAGGCAGATTGGAACGTGAGCAGGTCTTTACTCATGTTTGGAAGAAAAACACTGGTCACATCTCTCATTGCGCCACGGATCGACTATTACAAATCCGTACTTGTCAGTTTACCAACTTCTCAACTTAACTGCCTTCAGCTCGTCATCAACACCACCTTCAAGATCTCCATTGGTTACGGCTACCGGAAAGAATAATCTTCAAAGTCGCGCTACTCGTGTTCAAGTGTCTGGACGACAAAGGCCCACTTTACCTCAGCCTGGATCTTCAACCGACCAGCTCCTTCGCCGGCCGTAGACGACTCTGACTTTTATTTTCCGGACATCTCGTCGTGTCTGTTTCACGTCAAACATTACTCGGTGACAAATGCTTTGGGGTTATTGGCGCCAGAACGTGGAATGCTTTTCTGTCTGATTAAAGCTTGTAACATCCGAAACGGAGTCCTGCAGTTTGCTTAAAACATTTTTTTACCTTCTCCTACAATTTTCCATTCATAACCAGTGGCTCCAAAGCTCGCTCAATCGTGGGGCCACTTTAAACAAATCCTTTTCATATAGGCAGACTGCTTTTTAAGCAATAGTTCGTTCTTATCCATATAATTGTAAAACTGCATATAGGTACTGCGTTCAAGTATCTTGGACAAGAATGTCAAATATGATACCGGTCTGTAGTTCCAAAGGTCGTCTCCATCAAGCTTCGAATTTTCAAAATTAGTGTTATAATGGCAGACTTTGATTTATTTAGAAAACACCCAATTTTAAGAGAAACGTTTGCGTATGCAGCAACAAAAGGTGTTAGATTGTTAACGAATCGTTTGATATAATCCAAAAAGGAGCCGGATCTTGAACGCAGTTTCTATTGGCAGTTTGCTTCAGCAAGCATTTGGCAGATATTATACTGATTTCATTGAAGTGATCCATGCACGTCTGACCGTTTGGATCACCAAAAATTGGATGTTGAAAAGACACAGTTGACTGTTGAACCGCATCAACGTTCGTTACAAATGCTTTGGAAGATCCATCAGCAATAACATGACCAGCAATCTCTTTTATATTCTTCTGATTGTTTCGACATAAGATGGCAGACAAGATTCTCCACCGCATCTTTGGGTTTATCGCTGACTGTTCATAACTTGATCTCGCCAAAATAGGATTTGTGTTCTATTATATGAGTGGCGTAGCTTGCGTACCTGTTCAATCCATGCCCCGTGATCAGAAACCAATCTAGAAAGGCAATAACGTTTTTCAAGTATCCGGGTTTTTCGTTTCTCTGCGAAACAATATACATCAAACCGTAGAGCCAGTGGTTGGTAGCGTCGGTTCGGAGCATGCTTATCCAGATTTGACATAATCGTGTTGTACATTGATTGGAGCTTATGAACCGTCAGTTATTTGAGCTTTTCATTAGAACAAAAATCGGTGAAACAAATAGATCTGAACGGAACTTATCTGCATGAAATTTTTTCCATGATCATCTCAACCAAACGACGCTCAATTGAAAGGTCGAAAAAAACCGCAGAGTAATCAGAACTCTGCGGTGGACCAAAGGCGTTAATTGTGGGTAATGGATGATCTATCTTAGCAATCACCAGATCAAGTGTGTGACCTTCAGTAAGCGTTGGCTCCTAGACAAGCTGTTTTATGCGAACAGATTCAAATAGGCTGTTGAAATGTCTTCCATTTGTATCATCAAGCACATCGACATGAATACTAAAGTCTCCAGTTACGATCATTAGTTTTAATTTGTTATAATCATCTAAATGAGTGGTGACTCAATATTGTGCAAGCTTTATCGTTTAAATGTGCTTTTTTATAACAGTTTATAGTCCTTTACACCAGGTGTTTTATGACTGAAATAATTGTTTGTAGGAAGCACCTAACTAAGTACTTTTTGTCGTGGAGCATAATTTGATCCTTTTAACTTTTCCCTCCTCCTTTCTCCAAGCTTGCGACCGGCTTGCAAAAACCTTTAAATGTGCTTGCAACATTTTAACTTTTATATCATCATCAACAGCTCATAAAATTTAAAAAGTTCCTCCATCCTATAAAACTGACGTGCTGCCCTATTTCAGTCACGTGATCGCACGACACTCCAATGATGGCCTTGCACTTAGGTGCTAGGTTAGCTGAGTTAATAGAGTGTTAGCCTTGAATGTGAAAGCTTCACGGTTCGACTCGCACTCACTGCCTAGTAGCCCATGTCGACGCCTAAAATCGTTTTTCTCCGTGGGGCATGTAAAAGAACAGCGTCTCTGAGCTTTGGAAGAAGCGCTATATAAATTATCAAACTTTTAACGTTTTTTTTTAAAACGCCTAAAATTGAAACAAAAAACCACTACAACATTGCGCCAAAGAAACACATGATCACATGACTTCTCAATAAAAACCCTGCAAGAAATTGAAATAAACCGCACTCACAAAAATTCCTACGTCAGCCACATCTTTCTGATTTGTCAGTACATTTAAATAGATCCCGCTGATTGGCTCCCGCCATACATATGTTCAAACTAAACTGGGTCAGCGTTTTTGCTGTGTTTCAGCACAAGGATGTCAATCACATTTATTTATCATCCTTTTCATCCTCATCATTATTATCGTCGACGTCATTGTCGTCATCATCATCATCGTTGTCTTCGTTGTCGTTGTCATCATCATCATCATTGTCACGCCCGTGTTTGAAACACAGCGTGCATGCCGATCCACAGTGTACTATAGTGCGTGGCGCATGTTTTATTTAAGTGCGTGCAACGACGCCTTCTAAATTTGAATGTTTGTTTGTGCGCGTATTAATTTAGCCACGTGATGCCGCAAATCCAATCGGATTTGAACGTTTGCGCGGTAGCCTGTGGTGTAGATATAAGGGACGTTTCGAAATTTGAAAAGGAGAATTGCGCCTGTTAAACTCAGACCTGTTAAACTTTGTCATGTAGCAATTGATTATTGTCTCGTGTTTCGACGTTTTAACTATTGTCTTTTCAATAATTTAAGTAACAATTAATCGACTTGAAAGAGTTTGAAGTTGTTTTTGAACCTCCCAGTTCGAAAGTTCTCCAACAGTTGCGACTTTTACGAGGGTAATAGTCGTGACAACCATCATCATCATCATCATCATCATCATCATCATCATCATCATCATCATCATCATCATCATCATCATCATCATCATCATCATCATCATCATCGTCATCATCACCGTAATTTGTAAAAGCTATCTGTCTATTCTATTCGAACAATTAAAACAAATTAACATACAGCAACAAATTTAATCTGTAAAACTCTTGATTTAATTATTTTCTGTGTTTTCAATAGTTCTATTGTTGAGTGATTTCCAATCACAGGCTTTGTCTGTTCTAAAGCGAATGTGTTTCAGGAATGTCATTTCAACATCTTGGGGGGCAGCATGTTCTCAAGTCCCACCAAATTTATACAAAAATCATACATTTTCGAAACCCTCTTTTTATGTTTACTTCCACAAAAAGCTAATGACCGGGGATCCGAGGGGGTAGTCGGAGCTACTTGTCCAAAAAAAATTATTAACAAACTGGCATCTTTACTGGTGCCCACTAAAATATTACAAGGGCCCACCTTCAACGTCATAAGGGGCCCACCTACCTATCAAACCCGCTCAGACCTCTGACGCGTCAACTTTATACTTCTCAAGCCATTTTTAGAGCCCAATTGATATTTTTTGAGAGCTCAAAACAACGCCAGTTGGTAAATAGCCCCGATACCCCCAACTGATGTCCCTGATGCGTCTCTTGACAAGGTAGGCAAGGTAGCTGCTGAGAAGAGGTAGGTAGATTAGGTGAGTGGGCGGATGGGTTGGTGGGTAGAAGGTTAGGCATTTTGGCTGGTAGGTTGGTAGGTAAATAGGTGAGTGGGTAGGTGGTTAGAATGGTTTGTATGGATATATTTATTGGTGATGTTCATTGAGTGATCTATTTTAGTTATCTATTCATCACATTTCTTTGATTCTACTCGATGGTCACATGATCACAGTTATGTACTGCGCCACGGCGATGTAGAGGATCATATTGTGATATGTTAAATTATTATTTGACTAGTATGTTGAGTTGAGCAGGAAATTATCTGAAATTCGCTAATTTGCTGATCAAGAAAACTTAGATAAAATGCTGTTGTTGATGATGAGACTTTAAACACATCACAAATATTTTCAGATGTTTTCTTTCTTTATTTTGTAAATGTTAAAATAAATCATGTATAAATCTTTGAAACTGTTATAAGAAAATAAGGTTAACAAACTCAAAAAGTCAGTTTTTGTCAGGTAGCACCACAAATTTCCATATCTCATCATTATCACTTGTCATATATATTTTCATATAAAAAATTAATATAATATTAAAGTATTAACTATCATCATCGTTGTCGTCGTCATCGTTATCATCATCATCATCAACACCACCACCACGATCATCATTATCATCATCATTACCACCACCACCATCATCGTCGTCATCATCATCATCATCGTCGTCATCATCATTATCATCATCATCATCATCTCATCATCATCGTCATCATCATCATCATCATCATCATCATCATCATCATCATCATCATCTTCTTCTTCTTTTCTACTTCTTCTTATTCTTCATCATCATCATCATCTGTAACCTAAACATCAATGCGGCTGCAGCTTCTCTGGTTTTTAACACAAACACAAATTATAGACTTTTATAGATTTTTTTCTTTTCAATCATTACCATCATTATCATCAGCGTCATCCTCACTTCTTCATTATAGTCATAACTACCATCATCACCGTATAATACATCACTACCATAACCTTCAATGTACGCGGTATTCTCACTATCATCATCACCGTCAGCACCGTCTACACAGCAATCACCACTATCATCATCATCACCATCATCTTCGCCACAAACATCACCATGACCGAGTGGACAGAAGAGCCTGGATAGCCAGCAACAGTACCGACTCATTATTTAAGAGCGCCACCTTGAGATTTCCATCCACCGACGTTCATATCGTCTGTATGTGTGTCCGTGTGTACGTGCGGCGCGCACTTGTGATGAATTTGTCTCTTCTTTTTCTTTTTTCCTACTTTTGCACTCTTTTTTCATTACATCTCTCTTTCTCTCTCTCTCTCTCTCTCTCTCTCTCTCTCTTTCTCGTTATCTCTCTCTCCATTTTTTCTCTTTTTTCTCTCTTTCCTCATCTCTGAATTTCCTTCTTATTTTCATTCTTTCCTTATGATATTGAAAGCTTCTTTTACAGACTTTTTTATGCACTCTGCTACGCGAATGAATGAAGAGAATAAGTTGTTTGAAAATGATCTTCAAAACAAATTTGCGTCCGAATAAAACACGATGTTTGTAAACAGAAATTGTTTAAAAGAACAAACTAAACATTGGAAAAACACGGAAATAAAAAAAAATAAAAATAAACAGCGTGACAGGAACACGTCACACATCATAATCGTGACAGAAACTTCGAGAAATAGAGACAGACAGACAAAAAGAGGGAGAAAGAAAAAGAGAGAACATGCAGATAGGCAAGCAGACAGACAGAAAAACTGGCTGATATCCTGGAAGACAAGATTGCCTCTAAATTCTCTTCCATTTGTTTTCTGCTTCGTTCAGAATAATATTAAATGAAACACTTTCTTTTCTTTTCTTTTTAATTTTTGTCTTTGAAAAATTGGAAAATAATTTAAAATGTTTGCATTGTTCTTTTAATATTGACATCATTATCATTATCATCATATTCATCGTTTTTATCGCCTTTAGGTTATTGGTCAAGTCAGTACTTGAAGATAAACTGGTTAGGTATGCTAAACCAAAAAAGTAACTTGCTAGAGTATATTTGCTATGAAATACATTATAATAGTAATAATAATGAAGACAAATAAGTACTATTACGCTTCCACATACATACATACATACATACATACATACATACATACATACATACATACATACATACATACATACATACATACATACATACATACATACATACATACATACATACATACATACATACATACATACATACATACATACATACATACATACATACATACATACATACATACATACATACATACATACATACATACATACATACATACAAACATACATACATACATACATACATACATACATACATACATACATACATACATACATACATACATACATACATACATACATACATACATACATACATACATACATACATACATACATACATACATACATACATACATACATACAAACATACATACATACATACATACATACATACATACATACATACATACATTCAGAGAGAATGAGAAAATAAGAAAAAAGATAAGATATGAAAATCGCTATCAACATTCAGTGATTATCAATAGTATTGATATAAAAATAAAAACAATTTTTATTGGACCGCACATCAGGCACGTGATTTGTTTTACATTTGAATAATTAAATTGTTCTTACTTTAATGACAAATTAACTACTTTTGCTTTTTCTCTATTCAATTCAGTGAATAGATGCATTTATCTTTCTATAGTGATTAGATGCATTTATCTTTCTATGCAGTGATAAGATGCATTAAAATATGTATACAGTGAATAGATGCAGTAATTTTTCTATGCAGGGATGAGATGCATTAATCTTTGTATGCAGTGATAAGATGCATTAATCATTTTATACGCTTAATATTTTGTTTTTATTAGTTATAAGCCTCTATTTTCAGAAGACATCGTTATTTCTTAAAGATTTTGTTAAATAAAAAACCGCCTATATAGTAATTGGAATTCATTCATTCGTTCATCCGTTCCTTCGTTCGTTCGTTCGTTCGTTCGTTCATTTATTTATCATCGTCATCGTCATCATCGTCCTCTTGATTGTCATTATCATCGTCATCGTCATCATCGTCCTCTTGATTGTCATTATCATCCTCATCCTCATCCTCATCATCCTCATCCTCATCATCATCAGCATCATCAGCATCATCAGCATCATCAGCATCATCAGCATCATCATCATCATCATCATCATCATCATCATCATCATCATCATCATCATCATCATCATCACCATCATCACCATCATCACTTTTAAATGTTATGAAGGAATGGATGGAACAATGGGTGAATGGATGGAACAATGAATGAATGGATGGAACAATGAATGAATGGATGGAACAATGAATGAATGGATGGAAAAATGAATGGATGGATGGAACAATGAATGAATGGATGGAACAATGAATGAATGGATGGAAAAATGAATGAATGGATGGAACAATGAATGAATGGATGGAAAAATGAATGAATGGATGGAACAATGAATGAATGGATGGAACAATGAATGAATGGATGGAACAATGAATGAATGGATGGAACAATGAATGGATGGATGGAACAATGAATGAATGGATGGAACAATGAATGGATGACTACAACTTGCCATCACAACTCACAGGACAGCAACGACAAAATAAGCAGAAATGTCATCACTCACTCAGTGGTCATCGCTCGAGAAATCGTCATCGTCGTCGTCTTCATCAGACATGACAGAAATGGATGTACACATACAGCAAACCAACGACAGACTTCAATGCATACAACAGGTTTGTTATTTAAATGTTCCATGTGCAATATTTGTTTCATTCATTCTAAGTAATTCTAACGCTTTCAATCTCGACTTATGTGTTTATGAGATGACATTAATTCATTCGGTAAATCTTTATAATTTAGTAAACCTAACTTTATCTTAAGTTAACTGCAGAATGATTTTTTTATGTTACAAATTTTATTCGCAATTATGTCAAAAGGAAATAAAAACTGGTAGTTGGCCAGTCATACATCACTGTGGTATACACACACAAACACACACACACATGCACACGCACACACACACACAAACATACACACATGCACACGCACACGCACACACACACGCGCGACACTTCAACAGCAGCTCATTTCTTTTTCCGATTCATTTTATTTAAAAATGTCAACTTTCTTTTAAATAATTTGTTGAGCCAATCGACACAGTACTTGAACATTTAAAATCGAACTACATAATTGATGAGTTTTAATTGGAAGAAATGATAAAGATGGTAAGAAGAGGAAAAAAAATAAGATGAAGAAGAAGAACCCAATGTTCATTCAACACCTTAAGTCCCAGGAAATGAACAATTTGTTGTTGGCAAGATTGTGCAGCATAATCTAGTTTCGATGCCACAAAGCTTAGTTGAGCCCCCGTTACTCTCCCTCCATGATGGTGGTGTTGGCTGGTAGTAGTGATGAATGTCTTGCTTAGGATAGTTATGTGGTATGTGATAATTATCGTGGTAGACCTTGTGGACGTGTAAAAAATGATCAAATTTGCGATTTATGGGAAACTATGGTGAGAAAATAAAAATCACTGTTTTCATAAAAATTAAAGTATTAATATAAATTATTAATCTATATATATAAAAACGAATGTTTGTATGTATGTTTGTATGTATGTATATATGTCCTTTATGCATTGCTACACCATTCATCCGATTGTAATGAAATTTTCACACAACCTTGAGAGTCAAGGGGAATCAAATATAGAGAGAAAAAATTGAAATCCGTCACAAAATGAGCGGAGCAAAGCGGGTGAGTGAGCGGGAACTATATACATATATATATATATATATATATATATATATATATATATATATATATATATATATATATATATATATATATATATATATATATATATATATATATACATACATACATATACATACATAAATGAGCGAAAACGGGAAGCCAACTGAGAGCGAAAGATAGAGCGGGAAAGGGAAAGCGACCGAGAACGGGAAAGCAACCGGGAGCTGGAAAACGACCGAGAGCGGGAAAGCGACCGGGAACGCGACGGGAACGGGAAAGCGGAGAAGGAAACGGGAGCGAGAGAGACAAACATTAGAAAAACCTCTAAAAACCCCGGGCAACGCCGGGTGCCCCCGCTAGTACTAATATAAATTCACATATAAATTAATTAAATTATCAAGTATAACAAAAATTATTCGTGTCTGTTAATAGTTTAAAATTATTATTATTTTAGAGTTATGTAGTTGTTTTATTAAACAGGTTTCAACTGCTGTAATTGAAACGTATTAATAGTCTAGTTGAGCTTTTATCGTTCACTAAAGTAAAAATCATATTATATATATATATATTTGCGAAGTGAAACACTGCGTTGAAATATATATATATATTGTTGTGATGTTTATTTGTCCAGAAATCAGGTATCGATTTACAGTATATAACTGGATTTAGAATAATAATATAACTAGAAAGTAAAATATGAACTCATTAATATCTCTTGTAACCGGGACGTTACTTTTATGGAAATAGTTCATAGATATGAATTTATATATACATATATATATATATATATATATATATATATATATATATACATATATATATATATATATATACATATATATATATACATATATATATATATATACATATATATATATATATACATATATATATATATATATATATATATATATATATATATATATATATATATATATATATATATATATATATATATATATATATATATATATATATATATATATATATCTGGTTTCTCCTTTCTTTTAGTGGTCTGTCTTTCTCGCAACTTGATGGATAGTTTTTTGCCCAGGCGCTTTCATATTCTGCTTTGCGTTCATTAAACACAATTGATGGCCTACCAAGTGCACGTGGGCTGAAGTTTGCATGTGTGCATGGGAGTTTGTAACTGGATGCGTGTGAACGTTAGTGGGGATTGTTTGCGTGGGTATATTTGTTTGATGATGATGAACATACTCACACGTGAATATATATATATATATATATATATATAAATATATATATATATATATATATATATATATATATATATATATATATATATATATATATATATATATATATATATATATATATATATATATATATATTATAAGGAAACATAGCGTTGATATGTTTTTACGAGCCACATATATCAGAAACTTGGATGGCGTACAATCCACCACGAAATAACGCAAATATACATGTCTCAACTTCAGACTCGAACCCACGACTGTCGGATCGGCAACACCGCCTCGCATCATGCCAACTACCTTACCATCTGCGCCACTTCCACCGCAACATACCCCAACAAAAGCGCTTAACAACCACTGTTTTTTGGCGGTGGAAGTGGCGCAGATGGTAAGGTAGTTGGCATGATGCGAGGCGGTGTTGCCGATCCGACAGTCGTGGGTTCGAGTCTGAAGTTGAGACATATATATATATATATATATATATATATATATATATATATATATATATATATATATATATATATATATATATATATATATATAACTATCATAGTAATACTATGTACTATTGTATCCAATAATCCACAAATCAGGATTTAAATGTAAACAAAGAATATGAAATTATTTAAATAATCGTATGAGTTAATTGAAGAAATGTTTGTGTTTAAACATTCATTCATGCTATAAAATATATAAGAGAAAATATTAGGAATGTTTTCCATTTTTTTGGACGGAGAGGAGAGAAAAGATAATGAAAGGAGATAGTGAGGCAAAGAACAGAAGAAAAGAAAGAGCAGTATAAACAACTGGAAAGAACAACAACAACAACAACAACAACAACAACAACAACAACAACAACAACAACAACAACAACAACAACAACAACAACAACAACAACAACAACAACAACAACAACAACAACAACAACAACAACAACAACAACAACAACAACAACAACAACAACAACAACAACAACAACAACAACAACAACAGCAACAACAACAACAACAACAACAGCAACAGCAACAACAACAACAACAACAATGGCGACATAAACATTTCCTGACGCGACGTGGTAGCGAGTCGTCGTCGTTTCAAACAAGCGGTCGTAAAGTAAGAAGATGACGATAGCTACTGATATGAGAATGGGGAGAGATAGGGAAGGGAGAGAGGATGGTGAGAAAAAATAAAGAGGATGATACGGCATGATCATGTGGTGAATTATGTCTTTTACTCACTGACCGGGTCATGTGAATGGCAGCTCTCGTTTGCTTATTTCTTTGTGCATTCGTGTGTTTGTGCGTGTTTTCTTGTCCGTGCTTGTGTTTGTGACAGTGTGTGTGTGTGTGTGTGTGTGTGTGTGTGTGTGTGAAAGAGAGATGTAGAATGTACGCGTGTGCCTGTGTGAATATATTCAGAGACTAGTGATAAAATTAAATGTAGTTGAGATAAGAGTATAAGCATCTTTGCATTTGTACGTAGCAGTAAAATATCAAATGTTTTACAATAAACAGTCGCTCGTGTAGTTTTGTTGTTGTTCTCAATTATATCCTAATCATTTATTATTGTTATTTATTATTGTCGCTTTTATTATTGTTATTATTACTATTATTGAATAAAATGAGTCCAAATAAAATATCGTAGGGAATGGATGGATGGATGGATGGATGGATGGATGGATGGATGGATGGATGGATGGATGGATGGATGGATGGATGGATGGATGGATGGATGGATGGATGGATGGATGGATGGATGGATGGATGGATGGATGGATGGATGGATGGATGGATGGATGGATGGATGGATGGATGGATGGATGGATGGATGGATGGATGGATGGATGGATGGATGGATGGATGGATGGATGGATGGATGGATGGATGGATGGATGGATGGATGGATGGATGGATGGATGGATGGATGGATGGATGGATGGATGGATGGATGGATGGATGGATGGATGGATGGATGGATGGATGGATGGATGGATGGATGGATGGATGGATGGATGGATGGATGGATGGATGGATGGATGGATGGATGGATGGATGGATGGATGGATGGATGGATGGATGGATGGATGGATGGATGGATGGATGGATGGATGGATGGATGGATGGATGGATGGATGGATGGATGGATGGATGGATGGATGGATGGATGGATGGATGGATGGATGGATGGATGGATGGATGGATGGATGGATGGATGGATGGATGGATGGATGGATGGATGGATGGATGGATGGATGGATGGATGGATGGATGGATGGATGGATGGATGGATGGATGGATGGATGGATGGATGGATGGATGGATGGATGGATGGATGGATGGATGGATGGATGGATGGATGGATGGATGGATGGATGGATGGATGGATGGATGGATGGATGGATGGATGGATGGATGGATGGATGGATGGATGGATGGATGGATGGATGGATGGATGGATGGATGGATGGATGGATGGATGGATGGATGGAAGAAAGGATGTTTGAGATAGGGTTTAGAATGAGAGAAGGGCGTGCCACACCCAAAGATGAGTGTAGGATTATTTTCATCTTTCTATGTCAAATATTTCAACCCCTTGTGAATTATTAATATGACATCAAGCCCTCAATGAATGGTTTTCTGTGGGCGTAGAAAGCCACCCAGAAGTGTAGAGGGTGATGAGAAAAAGTGTGCGGGACTGTAATCATTGCTCTTTTGAAATTTTCTTCCAGTTTTCATAAACGTAATTTTTTTATCTTTTTAAATAACGAATTTATTTTTTTCGAATTGCAATTATAAAATTATTCTTTTTCATCAATATTTGATTCTTCCACTTTCAAGCACCTCATGTCTCCTGCAACTTTCCAGAGTGCTGCACGTGAACTTCTTGAATGGTGTTCTGATGTCAGAGCTTTCCAGTGGCAGTTTGAACAATGTCTCGTTGCTTGCCTGACGGTAGGTAGTATCATTTGTAGTGATGGTGATGGTGGTGGTGGTGGTGGTGCGGCTGCTGATGATGATGGTGATGATGATGATGATGGTGGTGGTGGTAGTGGTGGTGCTGATGATGATGATGATGATGATGGTGGTGATGATGATGATGATGGTGGTGGTGGTGGTGGTGGTGGTGGTGGTGATGATGAAATGGTGAATATTATGAATATTGAGAAGTACAAAGTGTAAATGCTGTCCAGGAAACATTAAAACACAAACTGAAAGAAATAAACACACACACACACCTCCAAGCACAACAATAAATAAAAATCTCCATTTTGAAAACTCCGCTAAATTGTTTTCTATCTTTTTTTCTAAAATCTTTTCCCTCTCCTCTTTCTTTTTTTCGCATTCCTTCTCTATTTCTCTTTTTTATACTGTCTCTCTCTCTCGTTTACTCTTTCTCTCGTTTACTCTTTCTCTCCCTCTGTTTTTCTCACTCTCTCCCAGTCTCAGCTTCTACGTTACTTCTAATAAGTACCGGTGGACAGTCCACATTTGGATTTATGGAGGACACTCGCAGTTTTTACTGGGACATGCTTCCTTTGTTTTATGGCACGACTTTTTCTATCATTATTATTTTTTTATTATTTTCGTTTTTTTTTATTATTATTGCTGTTATTAACGTGCACCGATTATCGGCCGTTTTACAATCTAATCGGCTTACAATCATTACTGTCCGTTTAGTTTTATTTCAATTGTTTTAAATAATTGTTTTTCTGTTACCAACAGTCAGCAGTGTTAAACGAAGAATAATCAAAACAAGACTTCTATAAGGTTTTAAACACTTGCTGTCTGGATCTTAAAATATGCAAAGTTATGCAAACAAAACCATAATGAACATGAAGTAAGTTTGCATGGATGGTGAATAATGGTCATTCGAGCTATCAATGTGCTGTTTCGAGTTTAATAGGAGATGACCAGTCCATCGCTTGTTAGTAATAATGAAGATAATTCTGTGTAAAGACGAACACACAAGAAGCATCTGAACATAAACTAATAAGATGTATTTGATATTTGATTGATACATTGTGTTTTGCTTGGGATGGAGATGTATTAAACTATCATATTTGTGGGAATTAAAAGCAGTCTGAGGGGATGGTGAAGTGGATGTGGGGGTGGTGAAGTGGATATGGGGATGGTGAAGTGGATGTGGGGTTGGTGAAGTGGATATGGGGGTGGTGAAGTGGATGTGGGGGTGGACTTGATATACCTAATCGGCGCACCCTTAGTTGTCATTTAATATTTTAGTATTATTCTTATTATTATTGTTTGCGTTATTAAATGTTTTGTTCAACAAATTTTTGTTTCTTGATTGATTAATTAAAATTTTGTTTCATTTTCCCGTTCTTCGTGGTAGCGATATTATTATTTATTAGAAATTTATTTGAGCATCTGTTCTTGAAGATTTTATTGGTAGTCCTATCTACTACGTCACTTACGTGAACCATAATAAAACAATCGTAATATCAACATTACAACTTTGACCAATTTGTCCATTTCATCAGCATCATCATCATCATCATCATCATCATCATCATCATCATCATCATCATCAGCATCATCATCATCAGCAGCATCAGCATCATCATCATCATCATCATTAGCAGCAGCAGCATCACCGCCCGCCATTTCTACCCCCACTGCGATTGGGATAATCGATATGATCCATATCTGTTGTAATCCTTCATACATTGGTCTACTATTATCATCACCACAATGTCCATTGCAATTAATAATTATCATTCCTACGTTGCCAATATCACCAGTGACATGACCGAATGTGGTAGTGGTTAGCACAGTTCACGTAAGGAATTATTGTTCCATAGAGAGGAATTCTAGTACACCATCCAGATGTCCCCTTGTAAATCAACTTAGTGCCTCTCTCTCTCTCTCTCTCTCTCTCTCTCTCTCTCTCTCTCTCTCTCTCTCTCTCTCTCTCTCTTTCTCTTTCTCTCTCTCTCTCTCTCTCTCTCTCTCTCACACATACACACATACACACATACACTCATTTACTTTCTTTTCTTCTTTTTCTCTCTGTTTGTCTCTCTTTCACCTTCCTCCTGCTTTGATTACTTTTTACTCGGTCCTGGCTTTTTCAATTTCACTTTCATTTACAAACGTCTCTTTCACTCTTTTTCTTTCTTTTTCATTTGCAACGTTTCAGCAATTTGTTGTTGTTATGACATCGGTCACATTCCTCACTTCTTTACGTTTTACGTTATTTTTATTTTTATTTTATTTACAAATCTACAAATAACAGACCAATTTACAAGTCTATAAATATCTTGCCCACATATAAATAACCTACCATTTTACAAATCTATAATTAACTTACCAATTTCCAAATCTATAAATAACCTACCCATTTACAAATCTATGAATACCATACTTATTTACTCAAATCTATAAATACTCTACTCCTTTACAAATCTATAAATAACCTACCCATTTACAAATCTATGAATACCATACTTATTTACTCAAATCTATAAATACTCTACTCCTTCACAAATCTGTAAATAACCTACCCATTTACAAATTGATAAACTAACATCCTATTAACACATCAATGATCACCGATTTACAAATCGACAAATGAGCTTAATATTGGTAGCCTAAATATGTTAAAGCTTCAGAAACTCTAATAATTATTATCATACGAATCTTCCGTCATCTCCTTACTTGCATACTCCTGATAGTAGTATTTTAATTAATTCATGCGATCCACCACTTGGTGCTATCTTGCACATTTCGAGCATGCAGATGAAATATTAATGTCTTTCGATTGGCATTATTTTTAGAACTACTCAGAATTATTTTTATTTTTGTAATTTTGTCATTATAAATCTATTTTTCTACCGTTTAGTATCATACTTGATATCACACGACGTGACTTCTGATCATATGACTAAGTGGCTCGATGGCTGGAATATGTGAAAAACGTGCTGTTACAATAAATGGTCGAAAAAATTAAAACAAGAAATGGAGCACAATATAAGTTTTCAGACTCATCAACTAGACTGACTCTGAAAGCATCTCAGATGTAACTGGAGATAAAATGAAGCAGTCAAGTCACTTTTGGAACTATCACACTTCGGGACCTTTCTGCCGTTGTTTACTTTTCTAGTAGCAGTAACTCGGAATCTTCTGTTGAACACATTTATAAACTCAGCACAAAAACTAAATGTTAGCGGTAACTTGATGACCATTGACGGTAGCAAAACTGAAGATAGTGATGGTTCAACGTCACTAAACAATTTTCTAAAACTTTCTTCATATTGATTTTTTTGCACAAAATATTTTTTTTTGGGAAAAATCTTAAGGGGTCCTCTTTGTTTTCCCCTAAATGATGTTTCTGGATTCGTGTATTGTGTATTGTTTTCAAGAGTACGTTTATGTGCAAAATATGAAGTCAACTGATCAATGAGAAAGTGGTCGAAAAATCAAGTACAAGATTTTTACTACACATGCAAATAACATCTAAAAGAAGCGCGGCAAAAACAAGCTCTATATAAAAAAACTTTTTTTATACACGTAAGGCTCCAAATATAGCTGATAGCTGGGGGGGGGTAGTCGTAGGTACCTTTTCAAAAAAATTATTTTATTTATTTTTCCAAAAAAATGAAATTTTTTGGGCGCCCCTCTGCCCTCCCTAGATTCCTGTAATGTCTTCATTACAAAAACTTATTAAAACTTCTTCCATATTTATTTTTCCAACAAAAAGTTTTTTTTGGAAAATCCTTAGAGGGACCCATACTCCCCAAATGACGTTTCTAGAATCCTATTTATTTTCATTCCAAAACTTTTATAAAACGTCTTCCATATTTATTTTTTTCGACAAAATGTTTTTTAGATTCCTTGGGGTCCCATGCCCCTCCTAAATGGCGTCCCTGGATTTGTGTATTGTCTTCAAGAGTACGTTTATGTACTATACGTTTCAGTCAAAAGATCAATGGGAAGTTGTCGAAAATTCGATTAAAAAGTTTTTACTACATTTAAAAACAAACATCAGGTGGTAACTAGCGGTAGATAAAGTTGTTCAGAACAATGCGTCAGAGTTCTGGAAATTTTACGCAGAGCATCAATAAAAGTGCTACCAACTAGCATGCAGGCAAAAAAGTATTTTCTGAACGAGATTTATTATTTTTTTATTTTATTTCTATAAATATCAAATCACAGCTCAGAAATAAATCTCTTTCAAATTTTTCTTTATTAAAAAGTTATTTCAATAAGATAAATGTTTACAAAATGTCAAATTGTGTGACCCTTGTATGTACCCTTGTGTGTACCCTTGTGTGTACCCTTGTGTGTACCCTTGTGTGTACCCTTGTGTGTACCCTTGTGTGTACCCTTGTGTGTACCCTTGTGTGTACCCTTGTGTGTACCCTTGTGTGTACCCTTGTGTGTACCCTTGTGTGTACCCTTGTGTGTACCCTTGTGTGTACCCTTGTGTGTACCCTTGTGTGTACCCTTGTGTGTACCCTTGTGTGTACCCTTGTGTGTACCCTTGTGTGTACCCTTGTGTGTACCCTTGTGTGTACCCTTGTGTGTACCCTTGTGTGTACCCTTGTGTGTACCCTTGTGTGTACCCTTGTGTGTACCCTTGTGTGTACCCTTGTGTGTACCCTTGTGTGTACCCTTGTGTGTACCCTTGTGTGTACCCTTGTGTGTACCCTTGTGTGTACCCTTGTGTGTACCCTTGTGTGTACCCTTGTGTGTACCCTTGTGTGTACCCTTGTGTGTACCCTTGTGTGTACCCTTGTGTGTACCCTTGTGTGTACCCTTGTGTGTACCCTTGTGTGTACCCTTGTGTGTACCCTTGTGTGTACCCTTGTGTGTACCCTTGTGTGTACCCTTGTGTGTACCCTTGTGTGTACCCTTGTGTGTACCATATTATATCCCTGCACAGGTCAGGGTCTTCATTTTATGGTTATCTAACCGAGCAGAACCAGACCGAGGTTATTTTGCCAAGCCTAGAGATTTTAGGCCTGTAAAAACGAATCAAAAAAGAGTCCTATGTCGTTTCTCTTTGTTGGATCAAAAGTGCCGGGTATAGATCGTTTGTGGTTGTTGGCCCGTAAAACTAAAATCAACCCCTTCCATAGATCAGCTCTACAATTACAATTAATGTTTTAGAAGAAATCTGAAAACGCACCATTGATGGACTTACGCCACTAGTAAAAAATCGTCCAACATTAATATATTCATTCATTCATTGGGTGAACAGTGACTTACTTCACCATTAGGTTAACAATAGGATAACTACCAATTGGGTAAAAAATGACCTCTCTTACTCTTTACTTGCCTATTATTCAACTTATCTAACTTACTTATTTACCGATCCCATCATAAGAAGCATATCCAAAGTAATTGTATGTTGCAATTAATTCAGATACGAAGAAATCGATAATATTGATAATAATATGAGTGATCCGCTACAACCCTATATTAACTAATCAGTAAACAACTAATGTCAACACATACTTCTACGATCTCCTACGACAAAGAGGCGTGAAAGCCTTCATCTTTTCAATCGCAAGGTGGAAGCTGCTTCCGATAATTTCTTGAAAATCGTTTTTTTATATTTTCTCGACAATCATTCTTTCTCTCGTTTTCTGTTAATGTCCTTTTTTCTTTTTTTTTATATTTTCTGTTTACTCTTTCTCCTCATCATATAACTTTTTTTCTCTTAGATTCCTCGAACTTTCGAAAATTCTCAGTGGAGAAGTTTTTGTCTCCTACCGTTTTAAACTTTGAAAATATCCAACTAGCTACATTTCGATGATGATGATAATGGTGATGACGATGGCGTGATGATGGTGATGGTAATGATGGTGATGGTAATGATGGTGATGGTGATGGTAATGATGGTGGTGATGATGATGATGATGATGATGATGATGATGATGATGATGATGATGATGATGATGATGATGATGATGATGATGATGATGATGATGATGAGGATGATGATGATGAGGATGATGATGATGATGATGATGATGATGATTATGGTGATGGTGATGATAATGATGATGATGATGATGATGATGATATTGATGATGATCATCATCATTATCATCGTGAATAGCGTTGCTGTCGTATAAGCATCATAAAGTAAACAAGCGGTCTAGCAACGTGGTGTTCTTGAAAAAGATTGCAAAGAATATTTTATATTTAGGAAGACTAATTTCTCCATGCATTTTTCTTGGTTTCAAGATACACATGTGTGCTAGAGCCTTAAGTCGCTGACTTAGCCGGCCGAGCCAAGCCGCGAAAGTACTATGCCGCCGCCGGCCGATAAAATCGCGGCTAAGCTGAGAGCCGCCGCACAATAGTCAAGCCCCGCCGGCCCAGATAATCCCGGCTAGCCGTGATTTTAAATTTTTTTTACTCTGGTGATATAATTTTGTATTTAATTAATAATCTAGAAGTTCAATTGTTCTCACAAATGACATACAGATTATTTACTCTACCGTTCGCCATTTCGATGTTCGCAACATGTTTTTCGCGCTCAGCTTCCTTGCGATGCAAGTTAGCCACACCGGGCAGCGCTTAGCTAAATACATCCGACTCATTTTATAACAAAATTTCTTGATTTCATGAAAGTAATTATTATTTCATGCCATGATGAAAACTTCCTAGCTTCAAAAGGTTCAGTCTGTGCACCAATGTGTAGCGCATGTTTTCCATCTCCTAATAACAGTAGATAGTCTTTTCAGTTTATTGTGTAGTACAGATATACCGTTACATCTTCACAATGCTACGCTTCAAAAGTGATATGTTAGAAAATGAAACATAAGAAGAAACTGATCCGAACAAACCGGCAAAACTTTATAGTAAAATTAGCCGGGCACATTCTGGAATTGACTCTGACGATCAATTCCCATTATTAATGCCAGACATGAAGAGAACGGCGTTGAGACAGAAGTTCCAAAATCCGCTTTTTCCAACACTTTAATTAATTTCTCACTTGGTTTATGACAGTTTACAGTTGGCAATAGTCTGAAAAACTTCTGACACTTGACTGACAAACTTCTACAGGCTGATGACAAACTTTTGACAATCTGGCTGACAAACTTTTGGTTGTCTGTCTAGACTCGTTAGAATAGTTTTCATTTGTCAGTGGAGAGTGGTGTTATTGATAATAATTTATGGGTCTGAAAGCGCTGCTATTGATGGGTTATGTAAAAATATTTTAAGAAGAAATAATGATTCAGAACTTTTTTGAAGGCGCGTGTTTGAGAGGAAGACGGTTTCACCTTTTGGGAAATTTGATTGTCAAGAGAAAAATTTACATATAAGCCACAAAAACAGTAAGCCGCCGCCAGCCACAGAGACAGTAAGCCGCGCCGGCCGCTAAAATTACGGCTTGTCGTAAAATGAGCCGCAATCCGTGCCAGGCCAGTGGAATACTTAATATTATGTTAGTGTGCCAATTCTTTGACAATTTCGGCTCTTTTGGTTTCCTGTTTGTTTATTCTCCTCGTTTAACTTTTGACCCTGATGATGACTGATAAGGTTGAAAAGGTCCGTAGGTCAATAATAAAAGTTTAACGGAGAAGTTTTTTAATTGACTAATTGTAGTCCTGAACAGTGATTGTTATACCGAAAGATTGAGAATTTGGCTCGAAAAGTTGTTTCTGCCAAATGGAGAGTTGTGATTCTTAGAGCATATCTTAATGTATAAATATATATATATATACTAGCTGACCCAGCTAGTGTACCTATCCTCAGACCTCCCAAACGTACACATAAATTTCATGAAAATCGGTTCGGTCGTTTCGGACACAAACACCGTCACGAGCTTTTTATATATATACTAGCTGACCCAGCAAACGTTGTTTTGCTTTTCAAATTATTTTGTTTTTTTTATTAAAAGTTTAATGTACAAAATAATGACAATTTAATAAACTCAATCCCGAAGATCAATCGAGTGTACAATGCATTGGGTTTTCGAAAGTTTTTTTATCGTTCTTCTCTCTTGCTCCCGTTTCCTTCCCCGCTTGCTCTCCCGTTACCGTTTGTTTCCCCGTGTATATATATATATATATATATATATATATATATATATATATATATATATATATATATATATATATATATATATATATATATATATATATATATATATATATATATATATATATATATATATATGGCGGATCTAGACTTCTTTGGCGGAGGGGACAAACAAATGGCGGGAGGGGCCAAAGGCGGCGGAAAAAGCAAACATTTGATCTTATATCCACAAACCTCACTGGAAAACCACTGCCAGATGCTAACAATTTTGTAATTTACTTAAAAAGTAGTCAATTTTTTTTAGTTTTTAAAAGAAAGTTAATTTTGGAATCCACGGGGGGGGCCAAAGCTTTCCCCGGCCCCCCTGGATTTGCTACTATATATATATATATATATATATATATATATATATATATATATATATATATATATATATATATATATATATATATATATATCAGTGTCTGTTTGTTTCTCTGTCTGTCTGTTTGTCCTTTGTTTTTCCAAAATAACTTCTTTAAATAATATTAAAAAATATATTATAAATAGCCGTGGACCTATCCTCAGACCTACCAAATGTACACAAAAAATTTCATAAAGATCGGTTCAGCCGTTTCGGAGGAGCTCAATTTCAAACACTATGACAAGAGATTTATATATAAATAGATATATATATATATATATATATATATATATATATATATATATATATATATATATATATATATATATATATATATATATATATATATATATATATATATATATATGTATATATAAATAGATATATATAGATATGTATATATAAATATATATATATATATTTTTTATTTTTTTTTTTATTTTAATTATTTCTCTTTCTCAACGCCTTTTCCAAGACAAGTCTTGCTCGAAGGCGAGGAAGGGTACTTGCAGAGGCAGCCATTTATAGGCGCCTACCCTTTTAGCAATGCAAGTGAACTCCTTGCTTAAGGGAGTTACGCTGGTGACGCCGGCGAGGATCGAACTGCCGACCTAACGATCGACAGGCGAACGCTCTACCGTTCTGCCACCAGCGCCTCTAAATATATATATATATATATATATATATATATATATATATATATATATATATATATATATATATATATATATATATATATATATATATATATATATATATATATATATATATATATATATATATAATTTAATTCTCACCCACAAACAGAAGCGCGAAATTAAATAAAAGCATTTAAAAAGTGTGAAGATGGATGATGAGGATGTTTGCGGTGGTAGTAATGATGACGATGATACCAAATAGAAGAATGATGATGATTATGAAACAATTAAACATTTCCAAGGTTGTCAGTCAAATATCGACTCAACCCGGCTACGACCTCGACCTCGGATATCGCTTGCTAGCCGTCTGCGCTGCCCATCGCGACAAGTTCTCACCAAAGTCAGCAGGTTAGCTTTTTTAGAACTTGCATAAATTATGCAGGTAGTAAAACCCTAACATTATATTAATAATGGATTATGAGATAAAAATCTATGTAAATGTGTCTTGTTGAATAAGGCTTGCGTTAAATGCTTTTTGTTTGTTGGTAATGTTTATGAGTTGGTGATGTTGTGTGTTTATTTTTGTGTTTTAGTGATGTTGTGTATGTTTGTGTGCGTGTGGTTTTTTAACGTATCTGTCAATTAGACAATTTAGACGGTATGTTTGTTTGAGTGTTCTGTGACGTGTTTATGTGGCGCGAAACTAGTGTCCGTGTGTTGGCTTTCGGACTCACTCCAGCCCGCCAACTACTGAGGTGCAATAAGTTGGACAAGGACCGGTATATCGAGCTACCTTTCAGCTAGCAATATAACCAGCCTTGGATGAATTAAAAAAACAATTATTTATGCAAAACTTTGATTATGGAAAGTAGTTTATGTTTTATGTAATTTTCATCACAGATCAATATTTTTAAAATCCTTTATATTAACTTAATCGTGTTTGATTGCTTGCTAGCTTGCTTGCTTAATTCATACGTTGAAACCTTTTGACACTTAAAAAAACCAACTCCCCGTTATTCAATCAAGCTGAAACTTGGTGGGTTTATTTGTCCTCGCGAACTCTACATTGACAACACTGGCTTCCAATTGAAGGAGCAAATTGTCCAGGGGTCGAATCGTCTAGGTGGACAACCGTCTAGGGTACAAACCCTCCAGAAGGCAAATCGTCATGGAAGGGAGCGAATCGTCCAGGGAGCAAAATTTCTTGTTACCCTTTACATTCTATTAAACTTTCAGTTCGATTTGACAAAATGGAAATGAATTATAAAATAAAATCAATAAACTTGAACGTTGTTTAAAATATACGAATTTTCTGTAGAAAAATGAATCATCAGTTTTCAGTGTAAACGTAGAGGAATATGCTTTCTAGCGATTCGTAACGTTAAAGTCGAAGTCCATTTTTCCTTCCATCACCATGGCAGCGCATGCATTCACAACGCCGGAATCCTTGCATGGTGCTGACGTAGTCGTCTCTTCCCGTGTTTGGCAAAATACAGGATTACTAGGGCTACTTTGCCGACACTCTCTTGCCAAGTGCCCCGTTTGGTGACAGTTGTAGCAGCGAGGTCCAACCATTT
>OZ022241.1:19031772-19041772 GCA_963978895.1 Erpobdella octoculata
AACCTCCTAGGCCAAAAGTCTTTATATACGAACATCAAAGATTATTGCGTAACCAGGTTCAAATTTAGTTTACGTAACAACGTTTAAAGAAGGTTTCATGCAGTCTTTACCAATGCTATTTTATGTTTTATGGGCAAAAATAAGTTAGGAGGGAGATGAAGAAAGAAATAGAGCGAGCGGGAAAAAGGAGCGGGAGCGAAAGAGCGAGTGAGATTGGGAAAGCGAGTGAGAGCGGGATACGGGCGAGAACGGAAACGGGGGAGCGAGTGGGAAAGGGAGAGGAAAAAATAAGAGAGAGGAGAGAGAGAAAAGCTATAGAAAACCCCCTAAAAACTTCGGGCAATGCCGGGTAACCCCACTAGTATATTACAAAAGCATTGTTATAAAGAAAAGAATACTGATTATATCAGTGAAACTCATATTGTCTTTAGTAATGTATAATAGAACACAACTACGATCAATTTAATTTTGTATTTTTTTTTAACTTTTTGTGGCTAAATCTGTAACATTATTGGGCAGTATTGTATTCAATATTTATTATTTGTTCGCTAGGTGACCCTTACATTTCATTTCATTACATCTGTCACAGATATTATCTGGTATTGTGCAGTAATAGGTACGATATTGTACATAATTACCATAACTCTAACTTGTTATTACGAGCTATTTCCATGTCCGTATCAAAGAAAAGATAAAATTGTAAATCTCGCCTCTTGTTATTGAATGTTTTACAGAATCGGGTTCTTCGATTAAGATAAGATAAGATAACGTTTATTATAGTGGTTTAGAAGACTTTACGCTTATAGACAACCACTTCTTAATTAATTTGTCCATCTTCCATATGCGGTTCCCATTGAACCCACTCGTTTGCAGTATGGTATTTTATCTGTTGATCAAGTCTCTATCCTGTAATCATTATTATTTATGATTACATTTTATTAATTTGCTCCCTATGAGGGATCCACTAAAAATTAATCTATAAAATTATACTCTCCTGGTTTCAGGGGTCCATATTTCTGAAATTCAATACAGCTTGCTCTTTTAACAGTTAACATTTAAAAAAAAACAAATTAAGGAATTGATTATAAACAAACATTTAACTGATTTTTTACAATTTCAATGATTTTCTATGCGAGGATATTCGAATAATCGGATATTTGAATTAAAAGGCGAGATTATCTTCTAAACGTCCTACATTATTTTTTGTAGGTACAACGGTTGTTATATAGTTTGATATCCGTCAGTAATTTTATTTTTTCTGTCTTGATATAAAATAAAGAGAAAAAAATGTAACAGGGTCAAATTATAATCTGCGACAGGAAATATAAGTCGATAAACTCGTGAGACCGAAAAAACATCAATATGTGATAATGGTTCAAATCACATAAAAGACCTTCGAAACACACAGTTTAGCGACACCGATATAAGCTTTTTGCAATGAGTGACAGTTAGTGTGCTCGGGAAATCGCAGAGTAGGATCAAACACAACAGACAGAATGCTTGGACCACGCAGGCAAAAGTACCTACAAGTGGAAGATTCGAGCAGGCTATGGTAATTTTATAACAAACATTCTTTTTTGCTTGCGCACTGAAACAGTTTCTTCGATGACTCTAGAACGGATGTTTTATTTTGGATAGCCAGAGACTCTATAGGGATGCAGAGATGAGAAATTGCGACTGAGCATTGAACACGGGTAAAGTTGAAATTTAGCAGCAACAAATGAAGATCTGCCAAAACTGTACGAACCTTGCTACACCAGCGATATCTGGATTCTTTATTTGGCAAAACTAACTGTCCACTAAATTGTTGATGTTTCCTTAATCATTTTAAATAATCTTCACAGTTCTCTTTTTTCATCAAGTCATCATCGTCTGGACAGGCACAGTTCACGTGAACATGAGATCCTGAATATTAATGAGTATGTTAATAAATGTCAACATCCTACATAAATGAATAACAATCAGCTGTGTTACTCAACTGTTGAGAATTCCGCAAATGGGTTAAAATTAGAGCTGTACCGAGCAGGTAAGTTTCACTATTTGGTGGAATATATAAATAATTTGACCAAATATTCATTCGAGTACAAATACAAATGTTGTACAAAATAGCCCTTCCAACAACATTCAAACTTTAAAATGTAAGCCTAAGTTTCAGCTCATTAAACTTTATAAATACTTTATAGTGCACCTTTTTTAGTTAACAATAAACCACGTTTAATTGCACTAGTCTGAGTAATCTAATAATAGAACTTGGAACTAATTTAGCTAAACTTAAGAATTATCATTTACAGTTTAGTCAACGCATGGTTGTTTTTGAGACTTGCATTCCAAACTACCATCTCTGCCTGTATAGACGACGTTGGAGCCTGGATGCGGTAGAATGGACTTCAGTTTAACTAGCAAATCTGAAGTATCCTGGTTTACGACCAGACTCCAGACACTACTTTGTCCAAAAGAACCGGTTCGGATAGGTCCTGACTTTCTGCGGCAGTCCCTGTATGTTCGAAATTTTGCTATCTATCTAGATGCTGATTTGTTGCCAAAACACACATCAAAAACACTGTTCGTGCTTGTTTCAATGCATTAAGAAGATTTAACGTTAACATTTTATTATATGCTTCAACAGACTGCAAATGGTCCCATAACGTCCTAAAAGCCTTTTTTCTGTTGTTTGTTGGAAGTTCTTTGTCAGGTGCAAGACCATCAGATGGCTAGACTTTAACTGTTGATGGAGTTTGCTGACAGTGATGTTACGGAGTCAGATTTGGTTTATTCTTACTGGAAGGTGGTAAAAAACGTAGCATGAAACGAGGATCAAAGCCAGCTGACACCACATTCTTAATATTTTCATATATATATATATATATATATATACCTAAAATATTGTTTTTAATGTTGCTATTAGTTTGCCGACTGTTATAATGCTCTCGAAAAATCATCTTTCTGAAAATATAACAGTCATTAAAAACAAGAATTGCTGCAGCTTGTTTCGCCGGTTAGTTGTCCCAGTTAAATGTAGAATTTCAGCAAATTTTGTTGATCTGGATGGCGCCTTGTTGTATTTTCGTTACGAACATAGACCCACACAGCTACTGCAGAGTATCTGATACGTCGAATAACATCTGTTCACTACACCGTGATGCGTTACTCAAGTCCATCCGCTATGGCGACCGCATATGCAGAGTCGAGTCTCAAATTAAATGACAACTATTCTTATTCCGTCTGACCGTTAATATTCAGCCAGATGCCCTATAGCAATATTTGCCTCCTGTTTGCCACTGAGCAAATGTTTGGCAGTGCCCTCTTTGAAATATTTACGTATTTCTTTAGTTTCTTCAACTAATATCTAAACAGATATTCTTCAACCCTCTCATTCTCTACTTTATTCTAATACAATACTACTTTCTTCTTTTTTCTTCGCCTTCCTCCGTTCCTTTCTGCTGCCTTCCCGCATTAGTGCCGTCTGCTTCCCTACTTGACTGCTTTACAGTTCGCTTTCCTCTATTTTGCCTGGCTTTCTCTTTGCCTGCTTAAATTCTTTCCTTCCAGTTTCTTTGTCCGCCTTTCTCTTTTTCTTTTTTTTCTTTCTCTCGTTTACCTGCCTGCTTCTTATCCGTTCACTAATTTTTTAAAGTTCAAACTTGAGGAAAATAAACACTTCGTGGTTTGTAATTATCCTGGTTAGTACTGAACTATGTTGTAGTAGTACACAAATATCACATTTGTGGTTTGTAATTATCCTGGTTAGTACTGAACTATGTTGTAGTACACAAATATCACATTTGTTGTTTTTAATTATCCTGGTTAGTACTGAACTATGTTGTAGTAGTACACAAATATCACATTCGTGGTTTCTCGTATGGTAATTGTAAAAAGTAAACTTGGACACAAGAGGCAATAATAAGTGATTGTTTGGTCCACATTTTTATGGCTTTCTCGCATCTTCCTACATTTTATGCTTCGTGAAATAAAATTAATTACTCGCCAGTTTCACTGAACTTAATATAAATACATTTATATCATCCTAAAGATAAAAATTAAAAATTTAAGGACATCTCCCAGCCTAGTTTAGTAATTGTATAGTTAATTTTGTTGACTGGCAGGTTTGTGTGTTTTTTGATTAGTGATTGATTGATTGATTGATTGATTGATTGATTGATTGATTGATTGATTGATTGATTGATTGATTGATTGATTGATTGATTGATTGATTGATTGATTGATTGATTGATTGATTGATTGATTGATTGATTGATTGATTGATTGATTGATTGATTGATTGATTGATTGATTGATTGATTGATTGATTGATTGATTGATTGATTGATTGATTGATTGATTGATTGATTGATTGATTGATTGATTGATTGATTGATTGATTGATTGATTGATTGATTGATTGATTGATTGATTGATTGATTGATTGATTGATTGATTGATTGATTGATTGATTGATTGATTGATTGATTGATTGATTGATTGATTGATTGATTGATTGATTGATTGATTGATTGATTGATTGATTGATTGATTGATTGATTGATTGATTGATTGATTGATTGATTGATTGATTGATTATAAACCTTGCAAAAAACAGGTTGGTGAAGTTTGATTAGGATTGAATAAGGATCACTTTAATGCTGATTTGTTATGACATTTCTTATCAGAGTTCGTCACGAGTGTTTGACTTTTGTGTGTTCGTTTGTGCGTTCGCATATGTTTGATTGTACGTGGGATGGTCTGCGTGTGTTAATACCTTCTTAATGTTTTTATTATACAAATAACTTACCTTTTTACTTGAATTTATTTCCACAATTACTTTAAATGTTGCAAATGAGCGCACAATCCCCCGCACATATTCTTGGCAAATTGTAAAGATGCTGAGAAAAAGTTGTATGGTTACTATGGTTACTTAGAAATGTGTATTAGCTGTAAACACGTGCACACAGCCACCTTCTGATGAGTTTCACTTGAGAAAAAGAGCAGAGAGAAAACAGAGAGAGAGAGAGAGAGAGAGAGAGAGAGAGAGAGAGAGAGAGAGAGAGAGAGAGAGAGAGAGAGAGAGAGAGAGAGAGAGAGAGAGAGAGAGAGAGAGAGAGAGAGAGAGAGAGAGAGAGAGAGAGAGAGAGAGAGAGAGAGAGAGAGAGAGAGAGAGAGAGAGAGAGAGAGAGAGAGAGAGAGAGAGAGAGAGAGAGAGAGAGAGAGAGAGAGAGAGAGAGAGAGAGAGAGAGAGAGAGAGAGAGAGAGAGAGAGAGAGAGAGAGGGAAAGAGAGAGAGAAAGAAAGAGAGAGAGAGAGAGAGAGAGAGAGAGAGAGAGAGAGAGAGAGAGAGGAGAGAGAGAGAGAAATGAATAGCAATGAACGCAAAGGTAGTTCAATTGTTTACCTGTGCAAGATAAAGGGGGAGAGAGGCAGAGAGGAAGAGAGCAAGGAAGTGAAAAAAAGAGAGAGAGAAATAGAAAAGTTCTTGTTATGAAAATTGTAATTCAAGTAAGGTTTTCGTCTTATTATTAAATAGACCACGACGAGCGATTTTACGGTTTCTTGTTTTTATTGCGTTCAACAATAACAACAATATAATAATAAAATAAATAAATAATAATAATAGATTTCCTGAATAAATAATAATAATAGATGAATCTTGTTGTACATGAGAGTTTCACTTGTTGTTATGGATTGTGTTACTGTTATTTTTGTTTTTTTAAGCGAAACTGTAAAAGTTCAACAAATTGATCGATTGTCAACATAATAATTACCATCATTTCAGAGATTAAGGAAATGTCACATAAGGAATTGTAAAGATAACAAATTAAGAGGTTTGTAAAGTTTACTAAATTTCTGTTCATCTGAGGCTTTATTACAATAAATATAATATTTATTTATTAATGTGATTATTGTTTAGTGTTATTATTATCCCTAATATTAATACTTTATTACGTAATTGTTATAATTAATTATACTATTGTTGCTGATGCTGGAGCTCAATAAGTTGTCTTGAAAGATGAGATTCTGAAAGAGTGACTGAGTTCAATATGTTCTTGCAGTTTCTTAAAGTTTATATTAACAAATATTTCAATATTTTATATTAACTAATATTTCCATATTTTATATTAACTAATATTTCCATATTTTATATTAACTAATATTTCCATATTTTATATTAACTAATATTTCCATATTTTATATTAACTAATATTTCCATATTTTATATTAACTAATATTTCCATATTTTATATTAACTAATATTTCCATATTTTAGTCCTGCTAACATAAGAGATAAGCAAAACTCATTTAAATTCTACATTTCTCGACTTCGATGCTTCTTGTTATTTCTTGGTTTCAACGTTTTATTGATTTGCACTACAAACGATTGTGCATTTTTGTAAAATTTTAATACACCTTTTTATACAATTTTTATAAATTTTTATTATACAGTTTTACTTAACTTCGTCGTGGAATCTGTCAAATGTTAATCTTTTAATCGACTTTTCACTTAGTTGCCGTACTCAGATTGAGATGAAATTTTGCAAGCATATTATTTTTCGATGATAATATATAACTTAATTATCCAAAAAAATCTTTTAAAATTTTACATTGTTTTATCTCGTCGTCGCGCACATCCCTAATTCCGTAGTAAACAAATAGTGGTCGTGGCTCTCGGTAGAGTTTACCGTCCAAATTTACTTTAGTCAGAAAAGGACGTTAAATCAAACAACATCAGAAGAGCTTCGTGAACTCTATTTTAGGATTTCATTCCTTCTTAATTTAAGATGTTTTTCTACTTTTTTGATCTTGTCTTGGATTTGTTTAATAAAACAAACAATTAAAATGGAACGCTATAGAAACTCACTCTACTTGAGTTATGAATTAAAGTTAAGCCGTTCGACGTCGGCTTTCTAGCTTCATCCATGTCTTTTTAAGGTAGAGGTGCATCGGGTGGGAAAATTTATAAAAGTTTACAAAGGAGATATAAAAAAAATTCCGGGCTATAAACGCTTGCGGAGTCGACGTCGAATATCTCCGGAACCACGTGACCTTAAAAAACCTAACTCAAAAGGAACATAGGGGTCTGTGAGCCCTAACTGGAGTTTGAATCGCAGGGTCACGTGACTTCCGGTTCCGGATTTATGAGCGCTCAAAAATCGGTACCCCGGATTCGGCACTATTTTTTGACCCACGCTACAGCCACCCCATCAGGCGAAACGGAGCTGCACTCTACATGAGAAGACGATCCCTGAATGGGACCATCTGATGGGAGAAGAATTTTTCAAATTCGTATTTTGATATGGATTTATGGGCGTTCAAAGATGGCGGTTTTTCTCATTTTTTTTCAGTTTCATTTTTACAGATTCCCATTTGAGTATTTTATTCATTCCAACTATGGCTTATTAGTCTGTCCATCCATCCGTCCATCCATCCATCCATCCATCCATCCATCCATCCATCCATCCATCCATCCATCCATCCATCCATCCATCCATCCATCCATCCATCCATCCATCCATCCATCCATCCATCCATCCATCCATCCATCCATCCATCCATCCATCCATCCATCCATCCATCCATCCATCCATCCATCCATCCATCCATCCATCCATCCATCCATCCATCCATCCATCCATCCATCCATCCATCCATCCATCCATCCATCCATCCATCCATCCATCCATCCATCCATCCATCCATCCATCCATCCATCCATCCATCCATCCATCCATCCATCCATCCATCCATCCATCCATCCATCCATCCATCCATCCATCCATCCATCCATCCATCCATCCATCCATCCATCCATCCATCCATCCATCCATCCATCCATCCATCCATCCATCCATCCATCCATCCATCCATCCATCCATCCATCCATCCATCCATCCATCCATCCATCCATCCATCCATCCATCCATCCATCCATCCATCCATCCATCCATCCACCCACATGTTTGTTCGTCCATCCAATACAATCTTTTGCAGCTTATGTTTTCTATGAGATGAATGCTATAATGATTTTCAATTTGTTGACTTGACTGATGACTATGAACACCTGGCATAAAATGTTGGAGGACCATGAAATTCACTCCCATCATAAAATCAATCTTAAAATCTTTAATGTAGCGACGATGACGACGACGACGATGATGATGATGACGATGATGATGATGATGATGATGATGATGATGATGATGATGATGATGATGATGATGATGATGGTGATGATGATGATGATGGTGATGATGGTGATGATGATGATGATGATGATGACGATGACGAAGACGACGACAATGATGATGATGGTGATGGTTATGATGGTGATGATGATGGAAATGAAGATGATATTGATAATGTTATTGATGATGAGAAGGAGGAGGAGGAAGAGGAAGATGTTGATTTAGTGACAGTGGATATGGTCCTAGTGGTGCTCTTATATATTGTGGGTAAAGGCAGCATTGTTTCCACATAACGAAAAGTTTTTTAAATGATGATCACATCGATGTTGATAAGAATTGTAATTTCGATATTATATAATATGAGACCAATTATGAAGCCGTTAATATTACGCCATGTTTCGAAGGGCAAGTAGCTGTAACTGTGTTAGTATCGATACGAAGCTATGATAAGAAGAGTACTTCAGGAGGAGTAGATATTGATCTGACGGTGATGATAAAAAATTTAACTGGCTGTTTTGGTTACTGTGGTGAAGTGAAACTGTTGAAACATTATTAATTAACAACTTCTGAAAAATAAGTGGTGATGGCGATGATATTGATATTGATGATGATGATGATGATGATGATGATGATGATGATGATGATGATGATGATGATGATGATGATGATGATGATGATGATGATGATGATGATGATGATGATGATGATGATGATGATGATGATGATGATGACGATGATATTGATGATGATGATGATGATGGCGATGATATTGATGATGATGATGATGATGATGATGATGATGATGGTGATGATGGTGATGGTGATGGTGACGACGACGATGACATTGACATTGACAATGATGACGACGATGATGGCGATGATCATGACAACGATGATGACGATGGTGACGATTATGATGACGATGATGACGACGACGATGATGATGATGATGATGATGGTGAATCTGATAATGATCGTAGCAACATCAGACGATGATGATTATGATGGTGGTGGTGATGATGGTAATGATTATGATGATGATGATGATGATGATGATGATGATGATGATGTGGGTGGTGGTGATGGTAAAGAAGATTACTACGTCGGCTTAATGAAAACTTAGCAATGACTATTTTAATAAATGTCATAAGATCGATACAAATGTTCAACGTCCATTCAATAATTTGGCTTTAATAGTTGAGAAATTGAAACTAAGTGATGATGTCATATTCTTGTCAGACTTAAGTGGCTATAAATATTCGTAAGTGACCATGTGACCATGTGACCATGTGATTATGTGACCATGTGATCATGTGACCATGTGACCATGTGATTATGTGATCGTGTGACCATGTGACTTCCTTCGCTTTCTTCAGCTACTTTCGATTCGTTCATTTGTTATTTCTTTAATGTTTTTATTTAAGTATGTTCCATTCAGTAAACTTGATTTCTATTTCTTCATTCCATTCTAATTATCTAATAACAAAAATCAACCCATAAAAACAAATTTTTTTGTTGTAAATATTTTATTTTTAAAAATCAATTCTCGTTTTTTTGAATAAATTAAAATTTTAGTTTTATTTAATGGACCGAAATTTGTAATGTTTTTATCATACCAGCAAAGTTACCCGGTGATGCTCGGGTTTTTTATCATTTTTTTCTTGTTTCACCTACAAAACGTAAAATATTCAACCGATTTTTATTCTATATTGCTCAAAAAGTTTTTCTCATGGAAGACTATCTCGATGAAAAATTTTGTTTAAATTGCATAGCGGTTCAAATGTGATACGATTTCATCCCAAATTTCAGCCCGAAATACTTGGAAGG
>OZ022241.1:19044272-19079272 GCA_963978895.1 Erpobdella octoculata
AGCAATACTTTTTAAAGTTGGTATTGATATTGGTATTGTCAATACAATTTTTGAATATTGTTAACAACCCTGTATATATATATATATATATATATATATATATATATATATATATATATATATATATATATATATATATATATATATAATTATAAAGTGAGATAAGTAAATCTTTCTGCATGCTATGGTCCTAAACACTGAAAAAGTGACAAGGACTTAAATAAACAACAACAACAAAATGCTATATTTGATTTTGCTTTGTTCAAGTCAACTCTGCTTTTATTTTAAGAGCAAGTTTAAATTGTATTATGATGGCAGCTGCTTATAGTTGCGTTGTTTGTGCAAAAAGGTAACGATAAGACAATATGCAGTTGCTTGCGATCTTTGTGAAAAATAGTGTCATCTACGCTGTCAAAAAGGTATCTTCAAAGAAGCGGAATGTTACCCTGCAAGTCAACCTGATATCCGAGAAAAGACTTCGCATGTACCAAAAGACGACCTATGCCCGACTGCAGGGAAAATTATCCGACGTGTGGGATAAGTATGCGAAACATGAAATATCAACTTCTAAGCTTATACGTGCCTGTGCGCACATATATGGGCCAGGCGGAGAAAAAATAATAACATTGACAATAAAAATGCAGTTCTATCATTTGTTAATCTGTTTTGAAACATCATTATATACATATTATACAGTGAGATAAGGATTCGTGGTTTAGTTATTACTAACGCTACTTTAAACATTGTCAAACCTCTTGATATTCAGTTCCACTTAAAAGTTTTGAAAATTAAAAAAAGGATTTAAACCATAGGTGTAGAGTTCGGGGAAGAAAAGGCCCACTGAGCCTGGGGAGGGGGTAGTGAATCCAAACTTTTTTAACTTTCGTCCCCTGTATGAGAACTACCTCCTTTCCAAATTCCATCAAAATCCGCTCCAGCGGTTCAGATTTTTATAAAGGACAGACTCACACACAAACATTCATTTTTAGGGAAGGGGTGAACCTTCCAGGGTGCGAACCGTCCAGGGGGCGAATCGTCTGGAAATCATGATGATGGTGATGGTGACGTTCTTTGGTAAAAATTGTGATAGAAATGATAAGAGCAATGATATAATTGAATGAAATAATATTTAATTTTTGAATATAACATAATAATGAGTGCATTGATGGAATTAATGAATTAATTATCTACGCCAGCATCAGCCATCCCTTCCTGGCAAATGCGCTTGTACATTGAATATTTAAACCCGGTGACTTTTTCTTCTAAATTTTATTTTATTAATTTCATCGATCTATCATTGATTTCTGAATATTATCGCCCTTTATCTCTCTTCTCTCTATTTATCTAAAAAAAACATTTATGGTATGATGTTGTGTTGTTATGCTGTTGTGCTGTTGTGCTATATATCTCAATGCACTTGTTATCTGCTGTTTTTTATATCATTTTATTAACATGAACTTTTATATATAGCATATACTATTTCTTATAATCGTATTTATTTCTTTGACCAACGAGGAGCTTTGTTGTAGTTCATGAAATAAACAAATTTTGTTTAAATTGTTGTAGTTCATGTAACAAACAAAATTTATTTAAATAGTTGTAGTTCATGAAATAAACAAATTTTGTTTAAATTGTTGTAGTTCATGTAACAAACAAAATTTATTTAAATAGTTGTAGTTCATGAAATAAACAAATTTTATTTAAATTGTTGTAGTTCATGAAATAAACAAATTTTATTTAAATTGTTGTAGTTCGTCCCCTGTATGAGAACTACCTCCTTTCCAAATTCCATCAAAATCCGCTCCAGCGGTTCAGATTTTTATAAAGGACAGACTCACACACAAACATTCATTTTTAGGGAAGGGGTGAACCTTCCAGGGTGCGAACCGTCCAGGGGGCGAATCGTCTGGAAATCATGATGATGGTGATGGTGACGTTCTTTGGTAAAAATTGTGATAGAAATGATAAGAGCAATGATATAATTGAATGAAATAATATTTAATTTTTGAATATAACATAATAATGAGTGCATTGATGGAATTAATGAATTAATTATCTACGCCAGCATCAGCCATCCCTTCCTGGCAAATGCGCTTGTACATTGAATATTTAAACCCGGTGACTTTTTCTTCTAAATTTTATTTTATTAATTTCATCGATCTATCATTGATTTCTGAATATTATCGCCCTTTATCTCTCTTCTCTCTATTTATCTAAAAAAAACATTTATGGTATGATGTTGTGTTGTTATGCTGTTGTGCTGTTGTGCTATATATCTCAATGCACTTGTTATCTGCTGTTTTTTATATCATTTTATTAACATGAACTTTTATATATAGCATATACTATTTCTTATAATCGTATTTATTTCTTTGACCAACGAGGAGCTTTGTTGTAGTTCATGAAATAAACAAATTTTGTTTAAATTGTTGTAGTTCATGTAACAAACAAAATTTATTTAAATAGTTGTAGTTCATGAAATAAACAAATTTTGTTTAAATTGTTGTAGTTCATGTAACAAACAAAATTTATTTAAATAGTTGTAGTTCATGAAATAAACAAATTTTATTTAAATTGTTGTAGTTCATGAAATAAACAAATTTTATTTAAATTGTTGTAGTTCATGAAATAAACAAATTTTATTTAAATTGTTGTAGTTCATGAAATAAACAAATTTTATTTAAATTGTTGTAGCTCATGTTATAAACAAATTTTATTTAAATTGTTGTAGTTCATGAAATAAACAAATTTTATTTAAATTGTTGTAGTTCATGAAATAAACAAATTTTATTTAAATTAAACATGAAATGATGAATTTGTATGCAACAATAATTGTCGATGGATCTTTATATAAGCCGCTTGCTAATTTGCAACAACTCACTTTCAAGTAAACAATGTGTAAGCCCCAGTCATTCATACATTATTATGCGAATCCAGAAATCCCTTGCATGCATGCATTCCTACACATCCACGTATGAATAAATCCCATCCATGCACACAACCCCACTCAATGCTGCATCTACATTCTATGCTATTTATACTCATTTATATAGGCACGTACACCTATTTAATCAAATATCACACGTACAAATTCTCTCTTTTAAGTCTTCATAACGAATTTCTCTTGTCGAAAAACCTATTCACGCATACATACATATAAACATAATACACACAAGTACAAAACTCGCAAAAACGAAACTTATTGTGTATGTCTGTGTTAGCTTTTAAGCGATATTAAGCCATCTTTGTGAGGATTTGTCAACATTTTATTTTCCTTGGCGCCAGTAAACTCAAATTTGTTTTAAAAATTTTCATTGAATTTTTGGTTCCTTTTTTCTCTGATTGAATTAAATTACATTTCTGCTTACCTCATTTTTTTCGTTTTTAAATTTCAAACTTTTCACCTGCGTTTGAGCTTTTTAAATCAAACATGCTTACATGCTTACATGCTTCTCTCGTTTTTTACCAGTAAATTTAATTTATCTTTGTTTCGTTCTCTCTCTCTCTCTCTCTCTCTCTCTCTCGCATTCTCTCTTTCCCTCGGTCTCTCAATCTTTTTGTATTTTTTACCACATCACCGTATGCAAATAAATATTTAAAGCTAGTATACTAGAAGTTTACGACCACAGTACACACACAAAATCTTTCGGAGCAACCTTTAAAAATTCTCGAAAACACTACAAACAAACCGGACAAAAAGAGATGAGCTACGAAGAAGAATATGTCAATAAACACAAAAATAAATTATCTATGTTTGAAAGTGGACAAAGAATATAATAATATAGTTAAGAGTTTAAAAAAACAGACTGGTATTGGGTATTGACTAAATTTTTATTTTAAAATATTGTCGGTACTATACGTAATATCAAGAAAAGATCGGCTATAATTTATTGGTATTTGGCCAATACCAATCTTAACACACATGCATAACCTCATAAACACAAACTTACACACACAAACGCGAAAGCAAGATAAAACAACAATAATACAATGCGGATGTTTTATGACTCAGACAAGATGAAAATGTCGTCCAAACATTTGAGAATGCTGAGGAAGAGAATATTTGATTTGTGAACTTGTGACTTGTGACTTGCTTCACATTTCCCTTTTGAATCATTCTTGAGGAATGAATTTTATCATTCATTATTTTACCGTCCAACGAAGCTCCAGGCAAAATTAATGAATAGATGTGGTGGTTGTAGTTTCTTAGCAGTGGAAGTTGTTGTTGTATAGAAGTGTTGGTTGTGTGTAGTAGTGGTCGTTGTTGTTGTTGTGTAGTAGTGGTCGTTGTTGAAAGTGGACAAAGAATATAATAATATGGTACGTAGGCATAGGGACCTGGCGCAATTTTAGCTCTGTCCGGCGATGAGCAGTGTAGTTGTTTTTTAGAGGAATTAATTGCATGGTGTAGTCATGTGACTGCAGTCTTGTTATTGACTTGAAATTCAAACCTAAATTAGCATAAATTTTCTTTGTTGAATACTCATAATAAGAAGAAAAGATGTTAAACAGGTAAGCTTATTAGAACATGGTAGGCATGGACGTTTCTTCGTCTTCCTTCCGAACGCCCCCGAAAAATCAGGATTTTCGTTTTTTTTTGGGTTTTCAAAAGTTCGGAGCACAATTTTTCCGAAACCGAAAAAAAATTATTTTCGAAACCGTACGTAACCGAAAAAAAACCGAACGTCAAACTTACATGCTTACAATGTGCCATTGAAATAATTGCATTTTGATTGCTGGACCTCGAAATATGTTGACTTTTCATCGCCCGAAAACAAAGCGAACATTTCGTCATGGTAAAATATTGTTATTATTATTAATTATTATATTTATTAACATTATAATAAAAACTAGTATTGTTAATATAATTGTTTACAGCTTTTCTGTCGGTATGTGTATCTGTGTGTGTTTCGAAATTGGAGAGAGTCACTAGTATTAGATTGGAGGTAAATTCCTTAAATTAACCTAAACATTAACAAAACCCAATTTGATAATTGGAAAAAAATCGTGTTGTTAAAGTACTAAGTCAATAAACCGGGTAATAATTTTAGAAATTTTTATTTTTCTATTAAAACTACAATTATTTCTTCACCATCTTTCCCGACCCAATCCATCAAATTGTGTAACCGATCTGTGTACGTTTCAGTCGTTTTTACGCTCAACATACCTGTATGTGCGTGATACAAAGGATGTGCAATATGCACATCAGCAGAGGTTTAAAAAAAATCGTTTTATTCTAAAGCTTTATCAGCTATTCATCTCTAAAAGCAAGAAATAATTAACGTAAACATTCCAGTTTGCAAGCCCAAGAAATGAAAGTAAATGAATGAACTAAAAGCGAATAAACAGTAAAAAAGCCTGTTCGTAAAAATTCACAATCACGATGTAAACGTCGATCAAGATTTGTTGACGTCCAAGAAATCCCAGCCTCCCTTCAAAAAAAAAGAGAAATCCCTATTTGTGTGATCGGAGGGTCGGAGGGCCGGAGGGTCGGAGTGCTCCCAGAAGTTCCATGTTTCCGTACGATTGGATGACGGAAACATAAAAAAAAAACGTAATTGAAGTCAATATAAAGGATTCAAACAAATTATCTCATCCGAGATTGGTTTTGAATCAGTTCTTTGACTGGTCCTGGATTTGGACGACCTCTCGATTGGCCAAATACTTATTTATTCCTATATCAAAACGCTTCTATTATTTACTTCTCATTTTTACAAAAATGAGAAAACCAGTAAGTAAGTACCTTCCAATGGAAGCACTAGATTAGTCATATAACACCTGGTCCAGTCGACTACAAAATATTATATATAAAAAAATACATTATAACGAAACACCTTCCACAAGAATAACTCAATAAGGTAATTACTTTCAGGACCTACAACTCTCTGTTGGGATAAAGAATGTCTATTTTATATAAAAAAAATAATGGTCATAAATGAATTGGTTTTGTTATATTTCACTATTTGTAAGATCAACAACAAAAATTCTCACTACACTGACCTAGAAATCATCTCCCTTTTTGCTCCCTTGCTCATTAACATAATTTATGCAGAATGCTTTCTAAATAACCTGTTTTTAATTCGAGCCCTCGTGCGATGAACTTTTGATCAACGATGGTCAGATTGATAGAAAGTATAACAAATAACAGCATAGCAGATTCAGCTGAAAATATACTTCCAGAACAAGAGAAGACACGATTGGAATTGAAGGAAACTTTTTACATGAGCCGACCTGGAAGGCGCCCATTAAAGTTATGAATCGCTTTTTTCTAGACAGAAAAATACAACAATCATCATCATTATTATAAGATATCTTGGCCTCGTTTATAATGTATTTATCATCTTACAACTCAGTTTAGAGCTACTAAAACGATTTGTTGTAAAGAAATCTAATACTATTCGTATGAAAGCATTCTTGAAGAGACCGAGCAGCAAAGAGAGAATTCAACATGGAATTGATATTTCGTCAAATTTTTCTTAAGAAATGTTCATTGAAGAAGTTGCAAGAGTTTGTTTTCATGAACTGCCGTTTTTCAGTATTTTATTATTATTATTTAGTATGAAACTACTTAACTCTGGAATCAGGCTTCTAGGAAGATATATTTAAGTTAAGGTTAGTTTCTTCACGCTTTTTTTATCAATCAGAACCCCTACAGTGCCTACATAATAAAAACCATAGCAAAAATTACATTTGTATGATTTGTACGTATTGTATATTTAAGCACTTCGAAATGATACATCTTACATATCAGGAGATTGTATACATGTAATGGCAATGTTACAGAATGTTAGTAGCGGAGTGGGTAGCGTGCACGACTCGCAACCACGATGTCGTCGGTTCGAGCGCAGACGGCACACGTCCGACAGTTCATACGACTCTTCTCGAGAAAATTTATTGAGTGACAGTTTCACGACTGAGAAGAATAAAGTTCAGCGCATTCTGATTTGTGACGGTGCTGAGATGATTCACAAGAATGGCTCCGTTTTTCGTTATATTTTAATATTGTCATATAATTAATTACAACATAGCGAAGATTATTTAGCCGCGTTTCCACGACATAGAAATTAACAACTTTTATAAACTAGGTTTATATTTATATCTTCTTCATTTCTTTATAAATGATACAAAATACATCCCTTGCTCATTAACATAATTTATGCAGAATGCTTTCTAAATAACCTGTTTTTAATTCGAGCCCTCGTGCGATGAACTTTTGATCAACGATGGTCAGATTGATAGAAAGTATAACAAATAACAGCATAGCAGATTCAGCTGAAAATATACTTCCAGAACAAGAGAAGACACGATTGGAATTGAAGGAAACTTTTTACATGAGCCGACCTGGAAGGCGCCCATTAAAGTTATGAATCGCTTTTTTCTAGACAGAAAAATACAACAATCATCATCATTATTATAAGATATCTTGGCCTCGTTTATAATGTATTTATCATCTTACAACTCAGTTTAGAGCTACTAAAACGATTTGTTGTAAAGAAATCTAATACTATTCGTATGAAAGCATTCTTGAAGAGACCGAGCAGCAAAGAGAGAATTCAACATGGAATTGATATTTCGTCAAATTTTTCTTAAGAAATGTTCATTGAAGAAGTTGCAAGAGTTTGTTTTCATGAACTGCCGTTTTTCAGTATTTTATTATTATTATTTAGTATGAAACTACTTAACTCTGGAATCAGGCTTCTAGGAAGATATATTTAAGTTAAGGTTAGTTTCTTCACGCTTTTTTTATCAATCAGAACCCCTACAGTGCCTACATAATAAAAACCATAGCAAAAATTACATTTGTATGATTTGTACGTATTGTATATTTAAGCACTTCGAAATGATACATCTTACATATCAGGAGATTGTATACATGTAATGGCAATGTTACAGAATGTTAGTAGCGGAGTGGGTAGCGTGCACGACTCGCAACCACGATGTCGTCGGTTCGAGCGCAGACGGCACACGTCCGACAGTTCATACGACTCTTCTCGAGAAAATTTATTGAGTGACAGTTTCACGACTGAGAAGAATAAAGTTCAGCGCATTCTGATTTGTGACGGTGCTGAGATGATTCACAAGAATGGCTCCGTTTTTCGTTATATTTTAATATTGTCATATAATTAATTACAACATAGCGAAGATTATTTAGCCGCGTTTCCACGTCATAGAAATTAACAACTTTTATAAACTAGGTTTATATTTATATCTTCTTCATTTCTTTATAAATGATACAAAATACATTTAAAGAGTCACATGAAACCCTCAGAGAATATCAAATGCGTTTGTACAAGTGTGTATGTCTCTTTCTGTCGTCCATATTTAGAAGCATAGAGTAATCACACTAAAAACAAAAAAATATGTTCTAAACTAGAAAATGAAATATAATAATAAGTTAAAATTTCTTGGCCATGTAGTCTGAGTAAATCTACCGTCAATACAATCTGAACACAAAGAGAAAAGTTGAACCGTAAAACCACATCACGTGCTAAGAATGATTGGACCATCAAGTTAATAACATTACGAAGACATAAATAGTTTGTCTAAGTTAGATCACAAAGCATCCCAGTCAGTGGACCACTAGTCAGAAAAAAGTGACTTAGGTATAGTTTATACCACTTTTTACTTCTTCACCAACGTTACCTGTACAATAAATGCGATTTGTTTTCCATAATAACTTACTTTTTTCACACCCTGGATATAACGGACTTTGGATATAACGTTATGTAGCAATTTTTTGGGTCCCTTGAAGTACGTTATAGCAGGATTTTTTTTTCCAATTTTTCCTTTCTTCCACTTCTATTTATTTTCATCCATTTCTTCTCTCTCTCTCTCTCTCTCTCTCTCTCTCTTCTCCTTCTCTTTTTATCTCTTTTCTTCCTCTTTTTATCTTGATATGCCTTGATTAAATTTTTTTGTAAGTTCCTCCATATAAATTATCACCATCATCACCTATTTATTTGGACGACAAATTTCATTGTATGTTGACCACCACACTTTTACATCCCCAAAACCGTGAAGCTCCATGTTCAAGTTGAAGATGGGACAAAAAGAACGAATGTGGTGAATGATACTCCGGTAAGTATGTGTGTGTGTGTGTGTGTGTGTGTGTGTGTGTGTGTGTGTGTGTGTGTGTGTGTGTGGCTATGTGAAAACATGTGTGCACGTGTATATGTTTCATTCCAATAGATGGGCGATGTTATTCTCTTTGTATTCCTTTGCTTGTTTTATTAAAACAAAAGTTGATTAATTTGCAAAAAATGAGCTTTAAAAACTCTGCAAATTTCTTCCAGCAATCAATAAATAAGCGAGTACACAGGTGTGATTTAAAATGCCATTCCTAATGGAGTCAGCCAGCTTCCTATCATCATCATCTCCATCGTCATCATCAATGTCATCACTTCAGAAATAATCATCATCATCATTGTAACGTTTTTTAAGACGCTAAAAACGTAGTTTATTAAAATACTAAAGAACTCAATTCAGCCATAATTTAGCTCGTGCCCGGTCAATGTCAACATGGCCGCCCTCCACGTGTGCATACCAAAGATCATACAATATATTGCCTAGATATATATATATATATATATATATATATATATATATATATATATATATATATATATATATATATATATATATATATATATATATATATATATATATATATATATATATATATATATATATATATATATATATGAGATACGTCACATTTCCCTTGTCAAAAAAAAATTAAATACAATAAAACAAAACGAGTTAGTCCTTGTTCACATATCGAAGCGGCTTCTTGATGATTCGCCCATATCTCGTTGTGACGGGCTGTTCAGGATGGCTTTCCACTGTACCTCCTGGTGGGATCTCTCTGTTGGAAGTTTCTTGCTGATGATGAAGAGGAAGACTGGTTGATGTATGACCATCTGCATGTATGTCTTCAAAAACAACTGGAGGCTCATTCGAAAGCCTAACATGCTTGGCATTACGAGGAAGACTGGTTGATGTATGACAATTTGGATTTCTGTCTTCAAATACAACTGGAGGCTCATTCGAAAGCCTGACATGTTTGGCATTACGTCTGTAGTTCGATCCATCGTAAGTTTGCAATTTGTAGGAACGAAAAGGCAACACCTTTGTAACCTCCGCTTTGGTCCAGGGACTGTTGTCATTCAGTTTTACGCGGACTGTTTGACCTTTGAGAATCGGCTTCTTTATTCTTGTATGCCTGTCGTAATAGAATGCCTCTTCAATTTTTCTCGGTACATCCAAACTCGCTGAAGGAGAAGCCCGTAGTAGCAAATCATTTGTGGGCAGTAGCGTTCTTCCTCGTCGACCATGTATCATTTGGGCGGGGGATTCTTTAAGATTTTGAGAAGGTGTGTTTCTCCAATCGAGTAAGGCAAGGAAAGGATCTGTTTTCGCCTCTAATGCTTTAGCCATTAATCTTTTTATCGTTTTAACTGAGTTTTCAACCTTTCCATTTGATTGCGGGTATCTAGGTGAAGAGGTGAAATGTTGAAACTCATACCTTTCAGCAAAAAGTCTGAATTCTTCTGAGTTGCACGGTGGTCCGTTGTCTGAAAAAACGACTTCCGGCAGTCCATAGCGTGCAAAATGATGTTTGACTCTGTAAATAATTTCTGCAGACTTTTTGTCATTCAACCGATCAATTTCAAAGAAGTTACTAAAGTAATCTGCGCAGATAAAATAACTTCTTCCTTGAAATTCAAATAAATCGACACCTACCTTTTGCCATGGTCGGGATGGCGTTGGATGTGGTAATAAAGGTTCTCTTTGTGTTTCCGCTTGTAACTTGGCGCAAACTGCACACTGACTAACGTATTCAGTGATGTGCTTTGTTAGTCCCGGCCAAAACACTGATTCTTTAGCTCTTCTGATGCAACCATTAATGCCAATGTAGCTTGAATGAGCTCGTTCAATTATTAGTTGTCGAGCGCTCGGTGGTACAAAAAGACGAGATCCCTTGAAAATTAAATCGTTCTCGATTACCATTTCATCCCAAAAAGGGTAAAATTCTTTTAAATCATTTGGTAGATCAGAGATTTTTTCTGGCCAGCCAACATGAATCTGATGAACCAGTGCAGCGTAAGAGTCATCATACTTTGCTGCTGACTTTACGGGGCAGTTCGAAGAAGCAACTTCAAGGTTTCCAGTGCCCTACCATGCACGTCCGGGTCCCAATAAAATTCAGATTCTTTGTTCAATAGCTCTCTTAGCGGTGCAGTAACTTCAGAAAAACTTGGAACAAACTTAACAAGGTAGGTTGCCATACCCAATAGTCTCTGAACTCCTTTTGCATCATCTGGAGGTAACATGTTGTCAATTGCCTCGAGATTCTCACTGTCTGCTTCCAAACCCTTCTCAGTAAGACGATGGCCCATGAACTCAATTGATTTCCTTCGCAATTTCAATTTTTCTTTGTTCAAACGAATGCCTGCAAAACGACATCTGTTGAGTAGAGCAATCATTTTCTTGTCATGATCAATTGTGGCTTCTAAGATATTCTTTCCAGAACCGTAAACAAGAATATCATCGGCGATGCACGCAACTCCCTCTAAACCTGCTAAAGCACTGTGAATTCTTCTCTGAAATTCCTCTGGTGCTATGGAAATTCCAAATGGAAGCCGGAGCCAGCGAAACTTTCCAAATGGTGTCTGAAACGTAGTTAGTTTGCTGCTTGCTTCATCCAACTCAACATGCCAGAAAGCATCCTTGGCATCTACTGTTGAAAACACTCTTGCATTTTTCAAGTCGGGTAGAATATCATCAATAGTTGGTAAGGGGTAGTGGTTTCGTTTCAATGCTTTGTTCAATGGTTTAGGGTAAATACAAATACGAATCTTACCATTGGATTTCGCTACCACTAGCAATGCCGAAATCCATGCCGATGGCTTCTGTTCCATAACAATTATGCCGTTTTTTACCATCTGTTCGAGTTCCAGTCTTACTTTATCTTTTATGGCAATTGGAAGTCTTCGAAGCGGCATCCTAACTGGAGGAATAGATAAGTCAATCTCGAAATGCAGAGTACCCTCTAGTTTTCCTATGCCAGAGAACAAATCACTGTAATGTTTTAAGACTTGCTCTATTGTTATTGGAGTTTGTGTACAGCAAAGAGTCAATATATTTTCTCGGTTGACTGTGATGAGATGTAGTTGCTGACAAGCCTGAGAACCCAATATTGGTTGTTTATGATTTTCGGTAACGTAGAAATCGATTAAGTAACTTTTGCTCGTCTTAGGATTTTTGACTTCTACATTAATCATTCCGAGTGTTTTTAGTTCTGTGTTGTCGAACATACGAAGATTCGTCTCCGGTCTGCGTAGTTTGAATTTGTCTAAGGCTTTGCACACAATGTCGTGTGGAAGAAGATTTACTGTGGCTCCAGAGTACAAAAGAAATCGGATGTGCTGCTTTCCCAGCTGAAGTTTCAATCACATTGTCATTTTCTTTTTTTGTTAACTTTCAAATTTTTTATTTTGACAGTATGGCTGTTTTGTTCACTCTTTGAATGTTTGCCTCTTGTATTTACGTTATTAATAATCATTATTTCAGTGTGGAATGAGTGTTGTTTAATTAGACCGGTTTTAATTACAGTAATTGAATCTTGTATGGCCTAGTTAAAAGCTTATTATCGTCTAATAAATTCTAAAACCATTCTACGAAGTCCTTACACTATTGGCAATATCGTAACTCAAGTTCCAAAATGTATTCCCTTGTATTATTGTGGACAAATTAAATTCACTGATAGTACAAAACTGATTCACAGATAGCTACAAAAGTCACTTCATCTGCAAATACTACAGTTAAATAATATATATATATATATATATATATATATATATATATATATATATATATACGAAAATAGCAAAACTCAAAAAATAGTTATTTACAACAACTGCTCTCCGAGAAATATATATATATATATATATATATATATATATATATATATATATATATATATTGCGAATAAACTGTGGAATCAATTTATCTTTGACTAAGAAACACAACTCGCCATTTGGCAGAAACAACTTTTCGAGCCAAATTCTCGACCTTTCGGCACAAAACTCTCTGTTCGAGACTACAATTAGCCAAAAACTTTTCCATTAAACTTTTATTGTCAGACCGACGGACCGTTTCAGCTATGTCAGCCATCCTCAGGGTCAAAAGTAAAACGTAAAGTATATATATATATATATATATATATATATATATATATATATATTGATATATTTTTATCAATAATTTATTTGTCGAAAGAAGTTATTTTAAAGTTGAAAAAACACATATTAAAGTTTATTTCACTATTTTCAATAAAATAAAATAAAATACCATTCTAAAAACCCAGTATACGATTGGCAATATCGTAACCTTTGGTTCAGAAGTGGAATTTAAAAGAATGGTTTTACAAGTACTGGAAGAACTTACAGTGGCTGAGTTGAGGCGGGAGCTAAAAAACGGGGCTGAACACTAAGGAAGTACAATGGGAAGACAGTGACCCAGAAGAATACGAGTTTGATACAAATAAAGATTTAACAAACTTGATCCCAGAAATGAGAGAAATGATAGCAGCCCAAGAGAAAGCGAGAGAAGAAAAGAAAACAAAGCATCACAAGAAAAAACGAGAGAAAAAATCTTTTCTTGGTGGTCAGGTCCGCCATGAAGACTGAATGGCAGCAGTCTCGGTACGGTGATGCTACCAGTAAACAGCAAAATATATAATTAAAACGGGGGATCTCTAATTGTGGTTTGCCCGACTGCTGCCTAGATGCCAAGGCAGATGACAGTCTAGTTGCAGAAATGGCTGAGGCAGTGGTGGACACGATTCTGGACCAGCATGTTGCTGGTAGAGAAAGAGCTATGGGTTGCTGCTGCGAAACTCAGGTTGAACTGGAGTCCACCAGCTGTGTCTCTAACATGTGACAGATAACGGCTGGACAGGCTGCTCAAATAAATCAGGTGGGACACGACGAAAACAAAGAAAAGGGACTTGATCCAATTTTGTGGAGGGTTGCCGACGAGGTGAGTGTAATTGGACTCTCTCTTTGATTCTTTGGAAGAAACGGAGTTGCCGCGGCAGGTGTTTCCTGGAGATCTGGCGAGTGCTCAGAGGTTCACCGTTGAAGAATTGTGTCGAAATGATGTTAGTTCTGCTGATGGATGTTCGCACGTCGAAAACAGAGTTATAGTGGAGACATTTCGCCTGACATGGTCTACAACTTTTATGTCACCGGGCACATCAAACAATTCGAGCTTGATGGAAATGTTGAGATGATGACGCGATGATTTAGAGGACAGATGTATGATGATCTCAAACCGTTTCAGGAGACTGTTCGAGTGACAATGGGGCTTATAAAGGAGCTTGTGAACATCGCTTGCTGTGATCAGCAATCAAGTGAAAAAACAATAGGAACAAACAATTTGGTTTGGTTTTCCAACCTACAACACGGAATTGGAAAATCACATAGACTCCAGAGGGACTGGAAAAGAATGATTCCGAATGTAGGAAGAATTGACCATGTCATTCAAATACTGCGGTCAAAGCCGCGAGTGAAAATGAAGGCTCCCTGTATTCATAGGACTGTCGAGTATTTCGGAGGTGATAAAACTGTTCGGGATGAACAGTTTTAAAGAAGGGGTAGTGATACATTTTTATCAACGATTTATTTGTCTATTACCCGCTTTTCGACCTGACAAAATAAAGAAGTTATTTTAAAGTAGAAAATTACAGATAGATTTATTAGTTATTTAATTTTACATTTATTTGTTTTATCATACATTTATCAATTAATTGTTTAGCCAGTTTTTACCAATGCTTTTATTAACTCGTCGTCTCTGTTTCTCTGTCTGTCACTTCCTGATGATAGATTTTTTCAAATTTTGCATACATGCTCAAAATAGAAGACAATGCAATATTCAATTATTAGTTTTACAATAAGTCAATTAATTTAGTTAATTTTAATTAATTTCGATATTTTGATATAATTAAGATATTTCGACTTTAATATAAAATAAAAGAGTAATATAAGAAAAAATTGATTGCAAAATTTGTGTTTTAATTACATATAAGAGCATTGGTTTTAAAAATTCGTTTTTAATTTACTTGTTTTATCTGTTTTTTTCTGAAACATTCATTTCTCTGATGTTTTATCAATCCATTTACGCCATCACAGCAATCACTATCATCATCACCCTCAACATCATCATCATCTCACAACAGTCATTATCACTGTCGTCAACCATACTCAGATGAAAATCACTACTGTTTTAGCCATCAAGACAGCAAGTGTTATCATTCAATGACCAGGAAATTTTTTTGCCATTTCTCAGCGAATAAATTGAAATAAATATTAATTCAGTCACGTGATCTTAACAGCTGCTAGATGTGAATAAATGAACACCACATTCACGCACACAATTCAACTGAAATTTACACATACACACAAGCACACACCCATAAATACATACACACACACACACACACACTCACACACACACACACACACACACACCCACACACACACACACACACATATATAATGATATATATATATATATATACAGACTGCACAGATCAGGTGGGACACGAGGAAAACTAAGAAAGGAGAATTGATAAAGTTTCGTGGTGGGACGCCACCGAGTGGGTCCTGTATGTGAGTGTTGCTGGACTCTGAGAGATTTTGGGGAAGTCGTCGCATCCGTCGGAGAAGTTTTGGAGGATTGCTTGATCAAAGTTACCAAAGATATTCCTGTTGCAAACAAGATTTTCGACAGTTTCGTGTTTGGTGGCAGTAGCTTGAATGAGGTGTGTGATGGTGGTAGCTGTGATGCGGTGTCTGGACAGGGTGTTTTACAATTTTTGCATAGCGGGCGAGATTTATTGTGTAGTCATGAGTTCCGGGACATTGGGGTTGGGTTGGTCTTGGAGAAAATTGATTTTGGAAGAGATGGAGCGCAGCTCCATGTTGTGTCTGGTGATCGGAGCGCCCATGTGAGTGATGCTGCCACGGATGAGTCAACTAAGGAGGTTGCTGCCCCGAATGTGTTGTAACCGTTTGAAGGTGCTTCTACGGATGCTAATGGGACTGAGGCTCAGAGCGGTTTGACTAAAGATTTTGTGCTTTGTTGGTGGTTTTCCGGAATGGAGCTGCATTAACGACAATCCTGTGTTTAGGGGTTTAAAAAACGGTGGAAGGTCGGAAACTGACTGTGTTATACAGTTGCGGGTTCGGTTGCGTGAAACCATTGGTGATCTATTGTGGGCCCGCTGTAATCGATAGTTATTTATGAAGAAATTAAGATGTAACGATACGGCGTGATATTCAAGCTCAAAAAGCCGAATCGAAGGATCACACATGCTTCAGAAAGACTGGAAGAGACTGCGTCAAACAGTCAAAAGAATTCACCATGTTGTTTGTGAATTGCTGTCAAGGCCACGAGTGAAGATCAGTGGCGTAGCTAGGGCGGGGCAGTGGGAGCGGCCCGCCCCGGTGTCACCCGTGTGGGGGTGACACCCGGCTGCAATTAAAAAAACTTTACACAAGCTCCATGAAATGAAATAACGGCTAAAATTTAAAAAAATCTAAATACATATCTAGGTGTACCAGATTTAAATAGCTAAATAGATCATTCCATAGGAAGTCGGCATATATATATATATATATATATATATATATATATATATATATATATATATATATATATATATATATATATATATATATATATATATATATATATATATATATGCCGACTTCCTATGGAATGATCTATCTAGCTATTTAAATCTGGTACACCAGCGCTAGATCAACTCTCTGTTAAAAGACTTTCAACAACGCATTGCAGTGCTCATTATGCTGCAACAAAAACTAACAGAAAGTGTTTATGAGGTTGTGGTGGCTATTTGGGAATTTTTTGATCAACAAGAAAATGTAGACACCAGAAAGGTGCTGCGCAAAAACCTGCTGTATGTAATTCAACTTTTCTTTGTTACTTCTTCTTTTGGAATGATATACTAAAGAAAATAAACTGTGCTCAGATTGCATTGCAAAGTAAAATCTTCAGTATTAATTAGTCAGCTATAAAATACTTCGTTTACTAGACTTTGTTTTTATATTCAAGAAAAAACGGGATCATATTGTTGAAGAAGCAATAGGCCTTGTTGAAAAAAAATCAAAAGAATACGACATTTCATAGAAAAAAGAATTCGTCGTAAAAACGAATGGAAGGTGAAAACGATGACAGCTGTAAATCAAAATGATATTCCTCTTCTGAATCAGTACGGAAGTTCGAACTAGATCAAAATCTATTGAAGACACAGCTTCATCGTTCTAGGTTTGTCCAAACAAGTACTTTCCTTTTGGCAAACATCGAGGAGTTGAAATTATCCGTATCAAATTTAACTGGCTTGTATGATGAGGATCAGAAGCATAAATCCTCCTAGAAATACCAAAGTTGAGATGTTTAATAGCAGCCAATTTTACAGTGTCTGATTGGAAATCCATAGATTTTTTGAAAATCATCGTGGAATGGGACTTACAAAATCTCCTCCAAATAATATCGTAGCTCTAAAGTTATTTATGACCATTTGTCTATCTGTTGCTTAGTGCAAGAGAAACTTTAGTAAATTAATCGAAAACTATTTAAGTCAGCAATGAGACTAAAAATCTTCCAATGTTAACGATCAAACACGACGCAACACAAAGTATTAATTTTGAAGAAGTGATATTCCGAGTTTGCAGCTGTCAAAGCTAAAAAGAAGAGATAATACTTGAAATATTTCAAAAGGAAAAGTTTTTCCAAGTTACTTCTAAATATGTTTATAATACTTGATTGGTAGTTTTGTAATTTGATGATCAATGACTTATAAATTTTCAAATGTTTATTGAAGTTGTTTTATTGAAATCATACTGCACGCTTACCTGATTTTTTTACATAATGTTGATTTTAACCGTTTTCGAGGGGTGACACCATCGATGTCCGCCCCGGGTGTCACCCATGTTAGCTACGCCACTGGACATGAACACAGTATTACACTGGTGAAAATGAGGATATTTTGTGTTCGTGGCCGTGTCGCAATTTTTAGAGGCGACTATTCTGTTCGGGACAAACAGACTTACGAAGGGGGCAGTGGAATATTTATATCGCTGTTTTTATTATCAATTGCCGCATGTCGACTTCACAAAATCAACTTGTTAATTTAAGGGTATAAAAGACATATCAAAGCTTTATTCTTTATTTTTCAATAAACTACAAAACCATTCCAGATACCCCGTATACAATTAGGGGATATAATAACAATACTAGCTTTTTAGAAGTTTTTCTATCGTTTTTCTCTCTTGCTCCCGTTTCCTTCCCCGCTTGCTCTCACGCTCCCGGTCGCTTTACCACTTATATATATATACTAGCATTCTCGTCGCGGCTTCGCTTGCTTGAAAAGGAGAATACGCATCCACAGTAGCGTACTGCACGGGGCAATACTTTAATCAAATTTTTTCCACCCCACATTTGAGGTCCTGGAAACCAAAGTATCAAAAATTGATAAAATACGTATATCTTTATTTTTTGAGTAGATACTAAATACTAATTTTTACATGTGTAGCATTTACAGTTTTTGAGTAGCAGTTATTCTAAAAAACAAATAACCCTATTTTCCACCCCACATTTGAGGTCCTGAAAACTAAATTTTCAAAAATGGTGAAACACGTGTATCTTTATTGAGTGGATACTAAATTCTAATTTTTACATCTGTAGCACTTACAGTTTTTGAGTAGCAGTAATTTAAAAAAAAATAACCCTATTTTCCACCCCACATTTGAGGTCCTTGAAAACCAAATTTTCAAAAAATGATGTAGCACGTATATCATTATTTTATAGTAGATATTGAATACTAATCTTATATCTGTACCATTTACAGTTTTTGAGTAGCTGTTACTTTAAAAAAACAAATAACCCTATTTTCCACCCCACATTTGAGATCCTGGAAACTAAATTTTCAAAAAATAATGAAACACGTATATATATATATATATATATATATACATTTCTATCTGTTGAATTTTCCTATGAAAAGGACATCATTGCACCTCTTTGTTTTTCCATTATAACTTTTTAAAATAATTTTAAAAAAATATTCTAAATAGCCTACAACGTATCCTCAGACCTACCAAATGTACACAAAAAATTGCATAAAAATCGGATGGGCCGTTTCGTAGGAATTTGAAGTCAAACTATGACAAGAGATTTATATATATATATATATATATATATATATATATATATATATATATATATATATATATATATATATATATAATATGGATGTGAGCAAACGAGACTGTTCTAAGAGCAAGAGAGAATACCTGAAAAGATTAAGCCTTAGAAGGTATTCTTCTTTCCATCATCTCTCTTTCTTCTCTTTTTCTTTTCCAGAACTTCTGTACACAATACTGGAACACAAACAAGTAGATGATCATAAGCTAGTCCGTGGAAGCAAAGTAAAAAATGTGGAGAGAAGAAATGGGGAGAGATGGTGATTATGAAAAAGGGGAGAGATGGTGATGATGAGATATGGAACTAGAAGGAAGTGGCATGGTATGGATAAAAAAAAAGAAAAGATGGAATAAACTAAGTATAAAAAAATAAAATAGAATGGTTTTTGACACATTTTATTACTAGTCTTTATAATGCATTACAGAGGAACGAAATAATGAAAAATATGCTCAATTGAAATGAGGAATTTATTACAAATAATCTGTCGGTCGTGTCCATCCATCCATTTATTTTTCAATTTTTCATCCTTCTGTCCATCCATCCATCCATCCATCCATCCATCCATCCATCCATCCATCCATCCATCCATCCATCCATCCATCCATCCATCCATCCATCCATCCATCCATCCATCCATCCATCCATCCATCCATCCATCCATCCATCCATCCATCCATCCATCCATCCATCCATCCATCCATCCATCCATCCATCCATCCATCCATCCATCCATCCATCCATCCATCCATCCATCCATCCATCCATCAATCCATCCATCCATCCATCCATCCATCCATCCATCCATCCATCCATCCATCCATCCATCCATCCATCCATCCATCCATCCAACCATCCATCCAACCATCAAACCATTAACCATCCGACCATCCGACCATCCGACCATCCGACCATCCGACCATCCGACCATCCGACCATCCGACCATCCGACCATCCGACCATCCGACCATCCGACCATCCGACCATCCGACCATCCGACCATCCGACCATCCGACCATCCGACCATCCGACCATCCGACCATCCAACCATCCAACCATCCATCCATCCATCCATCCATCCATTATTTCTTTTTTCTTCTGTTCAATTTTTTCAATAGAAATATAAAATAATTTTGAAATTTTCAGATCTTTCAAAATGCCCATAAATCATCGTTTCACTAAAAAAAATCCAGCTGACTGTTTCGTTTTGTTTTGCTCCAAATGCCTCTTTTTGTTTCTTATAACCTTTATATGAGTGTCCATTGTTATTTTGTCTATGTATTTTCATCTTTTTGAATGGTCTAGGTGGGTAGGATAGTGGACGAGTGGATGGACGGACGGATGTACAGATGTAAAGATGGATAAATAGATAGATGGATATGAACGAATGAGGTCTGACATTGAAGTTTGTAGCAATGAAAGTCTAACCAAATATATAAATGATTGAATAAGCAAGATACAGATCGATGGTCAGCTAAATGCGATGCGATGAAATGAGTTTCCTACCAAGCTGTTCATCTGCCGGGGAATGTAATGCATGTGTGATTCAAGGAGAAGATCACGTGCAATCAATTCACACCTGTCGTCGTGTTACACTAAAGAAAGCGTGCGTGATGATTCGCTCGTGCAATTACAATAAAATCACGAATTTATTTCAAATAGTATCAAAATTAAACAAACATTTTTATTAATTAAAAACTTTTTGTAACTTTTGAGAAAATGTATTTTACTTATTTATTCATATTCTTTAATATAATTTCCATGTTAACTTATTGAAACTTCAGAAGATATATCAAAAACTACTTCTGGTATTCATAAACGACACAGTTTGAACGTCACTAAGCTGCATTTCTTTCCAGATTAAAGCTTGATTGATCGAATTTTGTGGTGGAAGGTATGAGTGAGTGGAAATGTGAAAAGTGGATGAATGTGAGGTGATGGAAGGAGATAATGAGAGTGTATATGGGTAATGAATTTAAGGAGAGAAAAAGGGATGAATGTGAGGTAATGGAAGGAGATATTGAGAGTGTATAGGGGTAATGAATGTAAGGAGAGAAAATGGATGAATGTGAGGTAATGGAAGGAGATATTGAGAGTGTATATGGGTAATGAATGTAAGGAGAGAAAATGGATGAATGTGAGGAGAGGAAAGTGACTGAATGTGAAGAGATGGACAAATAGATAGAGATATGTAGAGGGGGAATGAAAGTGAAAAGATGGAGAAATTATGAGTAATGTCAGATGTGGAGTGGCGTAGAGACGAATGTGATTAGATGTAGATGGGATATGTATTATGTATATGAAGAAATGTGGAGAAAGATAAATGTTAGATGTATAAAAGAGGAGGAGATGTAGAAGATATATTAATGTGGTGTTTAAAGGGCATATGTGTAAGAGGAAATGTGGAGGAAAAATGAGTACGAGGAAATTTGAAAGAGAGGTGAATGTGAGATTTAAATGAGAGATAAATTTCAGATGCTAACTGGAGAGGAGACGAATGTGAGGGAACGTGTAGGAGATTTGTAAATGAAATGTGAAATAGATGGCAGATAAATGTGAAGAATATTTGATTAGATGTGTCTGTGAGGAAAGTGTGAGAAAATGTAGAAGATGGGTGAATATGAAGAAGTGTGGATGTTAGATGAATGTGAGATGTGTATTGAGCGAAAGATAAATGTGAATATATGTGCTGAATAAATTAATGTGATGATATGTGGTGATTAGATGAATGTGAGATTATGTGGTGAGTAGATGAATGTGACATTATGTGGTGAGTAGATGAATGTGACATTATGTGGTGAATAGATGAATGTGATAATATGTGAAAAGAGATAAATGCAAGAAATGTGGAAAGATAATAATGGTTGGGAAATGTGCAACGTAAATGAATGTTAGTAGTTGTTGATTGGAAGAAAAAAAAGCGCAACAATTATGTACAATGTCAAACTGTTACATTTTTTTATTTGCATATATTTTTAATAAGTTTAAGAATCCGTTTAGTTTTTATAACGATGCTCAATTATTTAAAATTATCAATTTAGTTTTCCCACGTCAAAAAGTTTTTTCATATCATGAAAAAAACTTAACAATTTGCTTTAGAAATTATTTTTTTTATATTTTCAACTTAAAGCTCATTTGTTCAAGGTCGCTAAAAAGTTCCGATAAAGATAATTAAAAGTGCTTATAATTATTAATTTGTTTGCTAAATCGCATCGGCAGAATAGATTGTTGAGTGTTACTTTCTTCAGAATTATATAACTATAACCGCTTGTTTATTCGTTTGTTGGTTTGTTCGTTCGTTCGTTCGTTCGTTTGTTTGTTTGTTTGTTTGTTTGCTGGTTCGTTTGTTTGTTTGTAAGAAAAACTTGAACTTGATTTTTCGAACACTTCCCATTGATTGATCTTTTGACTTCAAATTTTGCACATAAACGTACTTTTGAATACACGAATCCAGGGGCGTCACTTGGGGGAGGGCAGGGGACCCCTAAAGATTTTTTAAATAATTTTTTAGAAAAATAGAAATGGTTGAAGTTTTAGAAAATGTTTGGAATGAAGAAAATACATAAATCCAGGGGCGTCATTTAGGGATGTCGGGAGTTTTTCTACAAGAATTTTCCTATTTTGTAAAAAATAAATAAAGAGAAAGTTTAAAAAAAACCTTTTTTGGAGGGGCCGTAGAGCCCGTTGGCCCACCAAAGATTTTCCAAAGTTTTAGAAAATTTTTGAAAAAGTTTTTATGACCACTCTCCCACCTCCGAGTAATTTTAAGAACGTTGTTTATAAAAAAAAGTATGTATTTTTTAACTTTCACTTGTTTTATATTTCTAAGCCACCTTTGTTATCTGTCTATGTTGCCCCCTCCACTTAATTTAACATGATTAGTTTCTTTGGTCTTCGTGTTCACCTTGCATATATGCGGGCGTGTCTGTCTTGCTCCTATCGATTAAAACATCAATCTATGCATGAATATATTCATCATGCTATGCATCCGTCAATCTGTGCTTGCACTTCTACACCAATATATGCATGCATTCTTTCATCTGTCCATGCATGCATTCTTTCATCAGTCTATCTATGTAATAATCCATCAATCAAAATCCAGTCATCAATTTTTTTAAGTTTTACACTTCTTTAAAAAGCTAGTAGAGTTTCCTAGGTGGTCTGAAAAATTAATGTTTGTCATGTTTGGGGCTGCTGCGCTTATTATATGATAACTTTCAGCATCAATGATCAATTCATCTGTCCATCTATTCAATCATTTATGCCTTTATTCAATCACACGTACAGCCATTCACGTACAACGATGTCTTCACACTTCAATTACGAATATTTTATTAAAGCACGAGAGCAGCAGTTCACAGCACAGTCAGATATCAAGCGGTCGTATTGACTTTTCTTCTAAATTTCATCATCAACCGACACATCCACTACGTCATCATCAATCAAGAGGCACTACTGCCTGAATAATCCCACCGTCAATTAAAAATGGAAAATAATATCACTCTATATTTTTTAATTTCAACAAACCAAAATGCCTGGTTAGTTGAGTAATATAAATATTACACGTGTGGGGCAAGAAAATTACTGCGGACAATAAGTAATGGCAATTACGCAATCAGTTCGCTTTGCACTGTAGAGGAATTTGATGTAGAGTGGGGTTCAAATGGGGGTGTCGTTCTAGTTTAGGGGGTGCGAAAATTAAAAGTTTAAAAAATAAAATTTTCAAATTCGAAACAATCATTCTATACAATTTTAATTTTTGCAGAGAATAATTATAAAATTAAAAAAAAATGGCAAAGCTTGTATTTTTAAATCCTTTATTTTATCTTTTCCGTGTTTGCTTGCTTGAACCATAACTTGGAACCCTTTACCACACAAAAAAAACTTCCAGTTATCCAATCGAGTTTAAATTTGGTGGGTTTATTTGTTGCTGTGGACTTTACATTATATTGAATTGAATTCCTGGCGAAGAATGCAAATCCAAAATTAGAGGAGATAATTTTCACACAAAAAATTGAATGACTTCTACTTTTTCCTTCCAAAAGAGACCGGGGGTAGTCGTAGGTAATTTTTAGTAATTTTACTTTCAACCAGTTATTTTCCAAAAGCAGGTATTCTTCCCAAAAATTTTTCAATTGATACTCTGGTGAAGGGATGCAATTCCGCCCATTCCCTGGATCCGTCCCTGGTTATCACTTCAATTGGCATTTCAAAGTGTCAAAAAAACGGAAATATTCAGTATGGTTTCACATTTATCACTGACAAAGACGACACACAACGAACGACGGAATGGTTTTTAATGTGACAAAGTCCTGTCAAATGACAATTTAAAACCGAACGAGATAAAAGAGAATTTCAGTGCAGGGCATTCCAACACTTCCGAATCGATTGACGTTCTTAAACAGAAAAGAGCTCGTTGTGACGCTGCAGCAAGTTTACATCAACTAGGATTTTGGTCAATTATTGACAAACTAATCCTGATTGCTTCTTACCTAGCTTCTTATCAAATTGTTAAAAGTAAAAAGCCTTATACTCTTTTTTAGATAGCTACCCAGCTTCCGTCAAAAGTGCGCTGACATTCATCATTCCTTTTGCTACTGCCTACTGCCTACTTGTGTGAGATTAGCTTTTCTGTTTTGGTAAATGCGGAAACAAAGCAAAGAATTTGATTAGAGGCCAGTGATGATATGCGAATTGCCTTGTTAAAAATTGGTCCTCGTTTTTCTGACCTAATCGGTGGAAAGCAACAAAAAATAATTTAATTAAAATGATTAAAAAACTTGACGCAAGTTACTTACATTTTACTTATTGTTTTTTCATATGCAAAAGTGGGGGATGCGGTTAAATCAAGTTAGTCCAAAGGGGGCGCGGGAAAAAAAGGTTGAGAACCACTGATGTAGAAGAATTTGATATGGAGGAATTCGATATAGAGAAATTTGATGTAGAGGAATTTGATGTGGAGGAACAGCAACGTTTTAAAGCAAATTATTTATGAATTACTAGCAGGGTACCCGGCGTTGCCCGGGGTTTTTAGAGGTTTTTCTAATGCTTGTCTCTCTCACTTCCGTTTCCTTCCCCGCTTGCACTCTCGTTCCCGGTCGCTTTTTCGTTCGTGCTTGCTCTCTCGTTCTGGTAGCTTTCCCGCTCCTATTCGCTTCCCGCTCCTGTTCGCTTCCCGTTCCTGTCCGCTTCCCGCTCCTGTTCGCTTCCCGCTCCCGGTCGCTTTCCCGCTCCCGGTCGCTTTCCCTCTCCCGGTCGCTTTCCCGTTCCCGTTCCCGTTCACTTTCTTTTTCCCGCTAGCTCTTTCGATCTTCGTCGTTTGGTTGCCCGGTTTTTTAGAATGCTTGTCTCTCTCGCTCCCATTTCCTTCCCCGCCTGGTTTCCTGGTCGCTTTCCCCTTCCAGGTCGCTTTTCGGCTCATTCTTTCGCTCTCAGTTGCTTTTCCGTTTCTGTTATATATATATATATATATATATATATATATATATATATATATATATATATATATATATATATATATATATATATATATATATATATATATATATATATATCTTTGAGATATGCTCTAAAAAATACAACTCGCAATTTGGCAGAAACAATTTTTCGAGCCAAATTCTCGACTTTTCGGTATAAAATTCGCTGTTCGAGACTAAAATTAGTCAAAAACTTTTTCGTTAAACTTTTATTGTCTGACCGATCAACCATCATCAGAATCTAAAGTAAAACGAGAAAATTAAACAAACAGAAAGAACCAAAATTGTCAAAGAATTAGAACACCAACAAAAGAGTAAACATTCCACTTGTCAAATCAAATGAATACGAGGCTCAACAAAAAGAACTTGAGTAAAACAAAATTCCATAGTGTTTAGGACAGGAATCATAAACTAATGAAATCACAGAGACTGTAACATTTATACTATTGGAATACACCATCAATTTTTGCGCTTTCGCTGTGTTATATTAGAAGAGACCAGAATTTCCTCAGATACATTACAATGAGATTCGTCAGGAGCATCCTCAACTGCCAAAGTATTTGTGTCAGAGGACACAAAACGGACGTTTAAAATCGTCTCCATTTTCTACCAAGTATCACCAAAACTTCTTTAATAAAATCTTTATTTAAACATGGGGTTAAACATATATATATATATATATATATATATATATATATATATATATATATATATATATATATATATATATATATATATATATATATATATATATATATATATATATATATATATATATATATATATATATATATATATATTAGGGATGTCACGGGTAGTACTTTTTGGAGTTTTCGGGTTCGGGTTCGGGTTCGGGTTTGTGAAACTAGAGTTTTCGGGTTCGGGTTCGGGTTTGTGAAACTAGAGTTTTCGGGTTCGGGTTCGGGTTCGGGTTTGTAAAACTCGAGTTTTCGGGTTCGGGTTCGGGTTCGGGTTTGTGAAACTCAGGTTTTCGGGTTCGGGTTCGGGTTCGGGTTTGTAGTTTTCAAAAAACCGGGTTCGGGTTCGGGTTCGGGTACTGGCTTATGGTTTCAAATTCCTGGATTGATTTTAAATATACCTAATGTATATACATATACAAACGAGAGCGATCAATTCATCCATTGGACATTACACGTATTGAATAAACTCTAACAAGTTATTTTTTTAGCTTTCCAAATAATGTGATTTCTTTGGCCGAAAAAGGCTTAATTGTTTTAGTTCGTTCGTGGCTCGGTCCGGCCAGATAATCAGGCGGATTAGTGGTCTAGCTTACACACTCACCAATAAAATGACCTATTTGTGTTATTTGTTACGCAAAGGTGATAATACAAAACTTGTATGGCTTGCGATTAGTATAATACGTTACCTCTTAAATTATACTAATTTATTAATTTTTTTCGCGGCTCGGTCCGGTCGGCGTATTTACAATCACTGTATGAGCACAGGACGGACCGATAATTATTCATGTTTACGCTTTTTCTTGCACTGTGATTGGCTGAAAACATTGACGCGAATGTGCCACATGCTAGATCGCACAGTAGTGGACTAATTTAAATAATTAAATTGTGTTACTTGTAACATAACATTTGGTTTTTTTAAACTTTACTTGTAAAATAACAATTTTGCATTTTATGATTTTACTTGTAGCAATGTTTACTGGATAACTTTCATGAAATAAAATTATATACTCTAACTTTGAAACCAATTTAACTAAAAAAAACCAGTCGATAAATAATGAATTTGCATCAACAACGTGATATTAGTGTATTGTTATATCTCAACTTTGGTTGTTCTTAGCCAAAGCATGAAATTGTTTTTTTGTTAATTTTAGTGGGATTTAACAGCGCTATTAACTTCACGAGTTGCAGGAAAGAATCTGTTGAATGACTCGTGTATGAATTGAATAAAAAAAGTTGATACAAATTTAGAATTCAACGGGCTCCATCGAGATCTGACAAAATTATTTTCAAAGCAATTGTGAGGCAGTGACTGGGAATCGAACCGTGATGCTCTCACATTCAAAGCTAACACCCTACCAACTCAGCTAACCTAGAACTTTGATGTGCTTAGCAATTGGATCTAGTTATGACTGTATGTACTGAAAAATTTTAAGATAATTTATTTTAGAATATTTTTTCCAAACTTTTCTTAAAAAATTATATTTTTAATTGAACAACATTGAAAGTAAACTTCTAATAAATATCAAAAATCCCGTCAATGTTTTCAGCCAATCTCAACGCAAGAAAGAGCGTAAACATGAATAATTATCGGGTCCGTCCTGTGCTCATACAGGGATTGTAAATACGCGTCCGGTCGGGTAATCAGGCGGATTAGTGTTCTAGCTTACACATTTGCCAATAAAATGACTGTGACGCATAGATCATTTATAGACTTTGCCAGTTAAAGTTTAGGATTATGCAAGATTATCTTTATAACAAAGGGTCTTTGTTATATCAAAAAAACTTTGAGTATATGAATGAATAAACATAAGAATATATAACTGAAGTAAAAAGTTTAGAGTCATGGCTATCCGCGATTTCTTCGACCAAAGAAGGCTTAATTATTTTAGTTCGTTCGCGGCTCGGTCCGCCTGATAATCAAACTAGCTTACACAATCACTAATAAATCGGTTCCTAATACTATTTCATTTTTAATAAACTAGAAAAGTTATGAAAACTCTGTTTGTGCTGCTATTTTTAAAACTGGAATAAATATTTATTTACTAAAAATTTTTATTTGTTCACAAATCTGAGTTCGGGTATTAGGCTTATGAATTTTCGGGTTCGGGTTCGAGTTCGGGTATCAAGTTTTCACATTTTCGGGTTCGAGTTCGGGTTCGGGTATCAAGTTTTCTCATTTTCGGGTTCGGGTTCGGGTTCGGGTATCAAGTTTTCACATTTTCGGGTTCGGGTTCGGGTTCGGGTATCAAATTTTCACACTTTCGGGTTCGAGTTCGGGTTCGGGTATCAGAAAAAGACCGGGTAGTACCGAACTCGGGTTCGGGTTCGGGTACCCGTGACATCCCTAATATATATATATATATATTGATATATATATATCAATATATATATCAATACATATATCAAGATACATACTTACATACATAATCTAATTGTTATATATATAGATAGCCCACGTCTGTGTTTTTCCGTGACGATTTTCTATCTATGGCAAGTTAATTTATTAGTAATAATAATAAATAATTATATTTATAATTAAATTAAATAAATTAAAAAATATTGACCTTATTTAAATTAATTTAAAATATAAAAAATTATTAATATTTTAATCTATCCTGTTTCCTTTCATTTGTTTAGGAGTGCATACGAACGATATCACTTATATAGCTTTCTAAAAACTTTCTTTCGATAAAAACACAAAAATGTTAATTTTTACGGGCTACTTATAGTAATATACAGTGTTGGGGAAGTTACTTTGAAAATGTTAACTAGTTGCAGTTACTAGTTACTTGCTGAAAATGTAACTAGTTACAGTTAAAAATTACAAATTTTCAAATGTAACTAGTTACAGTTACAAGTTACTAAATAATGTAACTAGTTACTTTGCAGTTACTTCTATTGTGAGACGTGTTTGCCAATTACTGCCATCATCGCCATTAACACCACATTTGCTAGTCTTATCTGCGAGCTTCCAACATTGTAAAAGAGGTCCCTTGACGGTTCCTTCATGTAATAAGTGACACTCAAAATTGATGTACTTTAACTTTTAAATAACACAAAAAGTTGTTTAACACACTAAATCCAATTTATTGCCAAAAATCACCAAAAAATAAAACTTAAATTGCCTTATTGGCTCTTAAAAGAAGCTGTTCTTCAAACTTGTCATCACTAAGGCGATTTCGTCGAGGAGTGAAAATCTGACCCCCATGCAGAGAAGTCTTTCAACTGGTGCACTTGACGGTAGGGCAGAATTATATTTTAAAAACAGTTTTTTTACCTTGGGATACTGGTGGAGATGTAAGCTAGGTTAGATTCTTTGACAATTAATAAATTGAAGTAAAACACTTTTCTAACAACTTAACAAGTTATTGACTAGTAATTCGTTTAAAATAATTCGTTTTTTCGGTGTTTTAATGATGCAACGCACTCTTCTGTGCATTATCGCTCTCTCGTAAATACGCTTAAAATAATGAGCAAAAACCAATCAAATTAGGGTGCCATAATATCCATCAAATAACCAACCTATTTAGCTAAAAAAAAATTAAGAAACGCTCGTCGCGATTTAATTGCGAGTCCTCTATGTGAAAATTCGTAGATCAACCGTTCTAACCGTTCAATAACAAAAAAGGATAAACGAGACCGAAATAGCAAATAACATGGGTTGCTATAGCCTAGAAACAAAAGTTTGATTTGAAATTTAACTTTAAACGGTGAAAATATATTTTTTTTAAAAATAATTGAAAAAATGTAACGGAAAAAAACGTTACAGTTACTCAAAAAAAAGTAACTAAGTTGCGTTACTTCGTTACTTACTCCAAAAATAACGCGTTACGTTACTAGTTACCGAAAATTGTAACGAAGTTTGTTTCTTTTCTTTTCAGTTCTCTCTCTCACTCTCTTTCTCTCCTCTCTCTCTCTTTTTCTTTTCCTTATTATCTCCCGAGTTATGACGATGAAAGTGTTTATAAATGTGTTTATCGTGTATGTTTTTTATATATGCTTTATTGGATAAATTATTTCAAATCAGGCAGGTCATTGAAACTGTATATTTTCGACATGGTTGCTTGTCTTGTTGTTAACGTTTCCGTTTAATAAATTCCAAACGGATGGCCTTATCCGATCGTTCCGCGCATTGTTCAACCAAAGCTCCAATTGTGAGAAAAAGGATTATAATTCTAACTCTTTGACTGCAACTTAGGGAGAAAAAAATGTTTTGGACAAATATTGTCTTTGCACTGTGGATAAGTTTGACATCTAGAAAACGTCAGAACAGAACAGCGTTTTTAAAATATTAGGATGATGATTTATTAAAAGTTATAAAAGTTTTTAAACACATAAAGCTTGTTATAGTAGGTTTTTATCACAACGGATTTTATTATTGTGGCGAAGTTTTGTCATAACGAGTCTCTGTCGCGACAGATCTTTGTCATAGAGGGCTTTTGTCAAAGCATTCTTTTTTGGTCATAGCCTTGCTGTAGCAAGACTTTGACTTAAAGGGCCGTCTTTGGTTTTTTTGTCTTTTTGGGCTTTAAAACACCAAATATTTGGCAGATATTTTATGAAAATTACCCACTAGGCATATTTTGGTGTACCAAATATTATTAAAATCAGTTTAGATGTTTAAATTTGATGTCGATACATACATACATACATACATATATATATATATATATATATATATATATATATATATATATATATATATATATATATATATATATATATATATATATATATATATATATATATATATATATATATATATATATATATATATATATATATATATATATATATATATATATATATATATATATTAACTGGACGTGGGCTGACTGCAGTTTCGGAAAACTTTTTTCCATCCTCAGAGCCCGAAAATAAAGTAACTGTTTAACAAAATAAAATGAACGGACCACGTACTATTTTTTTTTTATGTCAGTCATTTTATTATTAACTGGACATGGGCTGACTGCATATATACATATATATATATATATTGACGTACTTAGGTGTAATATTTTCTTTCAGGCACGCGCTATTAAAGACAATAGACCATTTTGCGTTTATTATTTTTTTCGACAGACATTCTAAATTTTTCAAACTACATACATTCTTTGATTCAACTAGGGCTAACGGACCGTTTCGATTAAAATTGTCATCCTCAGAGCCCATTTAAAATTTAAACCAAACGTCGACGCAAAAAACGATACAATGAAATAAACAATAAAACCAGGTAGAGCGTACCTACCCTAGATATTAGAATATCGTAAAAGGAACTGAGATAAAATAATAAAAAATAATAAAAATATGTATTAAGAAAGTTCATAATTTTTAAATTATCCATCACAACAGTACGCAATCGACGATACAAATCTCGGTATTTCTTTTTCCTCAGAGGAAGATTTTCACCTGCAAACATACGCTCAACTTTCATTTCGTTGATGTTTTGTTCTTTATGTAATTTTACTACTACCTTCGATAGTGTTAGACGTGCAATTTGAACTGCCCGTGCAAATGCATTGTGTCATCTTTCAACTGCCTTTTTAGTACGAGGAATGTCATCACGGACAGCTTGGTAGAAGTCCTAGATATCATAGGAAAAAAGAGCACATCCCAGTTTATTAGCATCAAGTGCAATTTGTTTAGGTTTGATTTGCGACGAATTGTCTGCGACGAATTGTCCTAAAACCGGAAATACATCCTCAAAAGTAACTTTACAGCACGGAGTACGTCAAGGCTCCATTCTTGGACCCCTAAGCTTCGTTTTCTAGATAGCGGATATAAGTATTATTAGATCCAGAAACACAGAAAAAATAAAAAATAACCTATGACCTTCTACTTTTTGAAATTTGTTTCTGTTTTTCTGGATCTAATAATAATAAAATATTTTTTTTAAATCTTTTTAAAATACCACGTTTTTGTGAACTAAAAAGAAGAAAATAATTTTTCTCTGGGCTGTGATAGAAATGACTTGATGGAGGCGATGGAGGCATGCATTAATTGTGGACATTCTTATAACAAACAAGCCATAATTTTTAACACTTAAAACGTGGGGCGCCTTTTATATTTATACTAGCTGACCCAGCAAACGTTGTTTTGCCTTAATTCTCACCGAAATACGATCAAATAATGGCATAGCTTTGCCCGTTGCATCGTCTGGCATTGCAGCAACTTTATTGGATGGAGGCAGAACAGCTCATTCAGCACTTAAGCTGCCACTGAATATTAAAAAACCCCAGATGCAATGTGCAACATAAACAAGTAAAGATAAAAAATAAATTTTAAAAAATGCTTTTATTTGCCTCTAAGCAAATTACATGTTTAGATTAGTAAACGCTATTGCAAACTTAGACTTAGATGCGAAATATCGATCGCTAGAGCTTTGTGGCCGGTTGTCAATAGCTTTCATTAGTCGCTAGATGGCAAGAATTAATTTGATTTGAATAAGTCATGTCGGAAACATTAAATTCATGTATTGTCATCCAGAATAAAGTTTTCCTGAAAATTTTAGAGCTCTAGGTAGTCGAAAATATATATATATATATATATATATATATATATATATATATATATATATATATATATATATATATATATATATATATATATATATATATATATATATATATATATATATATATATATATATATATATATATATATATATATATATGTGTGAGTGTTTGTTTGTCTGTTTGTTCTTTGTTTTTCCAAATATATATGTATTTATTTATTTGTATATATATATATATATACTAATCATAGTCGTAGTCTAATGTTAAGTAGCTCCGAAAGACTGAGACTTCTAGCTATCATTTATTGGTGATGGTCGGTGGCTCAGTTGGTAAGAGCGCTTGCATTTAGGCGAGGCGGTGTTGCCGTAGACACGTGGGTTCGATTCCTAGTAGAGTCGTATATATATATATATATATATATATATATATATATATATATATATATATATATAATTATATATCTTTCTGTAATATCAAATCTATTAAACACTTCTTGAACGTTATTCCAAACCCAGTTCTTCACTTATTGGTGCGTTGCTGATTTTTTTCAAAAATAGACTACTGTAACTCCCTTCTTTACGGCGCTCCTTCATATTCTTTAAAAAAGTCACAGCGCCTCATCAATACTATTACACGCTTAACCATGGGAGGCTCACCCGGCCCAGGCTCCGGATCCGTTCCTGCACCTATTCTCCCCAGAATCAACCTCAAAATTTCAACTCTCACCTATAATGTCTTAAATCTGTCATCTCCGCCATATCTTTACAATCTCCTTCATCCACAAGACCTTGAAGTTAATCTGAGATCCACGGGAAAAGCATTGAAATGTTCCAGATTCAGCTCTACTTTTTCGTCCAGAGGCTTCAGACACGCAGCTCCGACCATCTGGAACAAACTACCTACACTAGCAAGGACAGCTTCTTCTCTCTCTTCCTTCAGGAGACTTCTGATGCTACGGTGCAAATCGAACTAATTTCTTTTTTATTGTTATCACTATTTATGTTTTTTATGTTTATTTTTCATGTTTATGTTTATATTTAGGTTTTATGTTTTCGTTCCTACTTTAGAATTTGCTGACATTTGTTTTATTCAGCGCCTCAGTCGCGTTTTTAATAATATATATATATATATATATATATATATATATATATATATATATATATATATATATATATATATATATATATATATATATATATATATATATATATATATATATATATATATATATATATATATATATATCCTTGGACAAACAGACAGACAAGAAACCAAGTTAAGAAAAACGTGGTAAAATAATAAGTATTATTAGATCCAGAAAAACATAAACAACAATGAAAAGAAAGCTATCTTAAAATTTTGAAGCAACAAATCAAACGGTCGAGTATAAAAATAGAGATGTAATATTCAATGACAAAGTTTTGTTTTTATTTTTTTGTTTCTTGATTTGATCAGTTTCCCCCGTATCAACCAATCGAACTGAGAAATAAATTATTTATATTAGAAGAGAGAGAGAGAGAGAGAGAGAGAGAGAGAGAGAGAGAGAGAGAGAGAGAGAGAGAAAGAAAGAAAACGAAGAAAATAAAGAGAGATGCATCTAATTTTCAATTCATTGTAAGATAGAAAATATAAAAATGATGAAAACAACGTCATTCATTTCATAGAGCTGAAGGATGATTATGGAGATGTGAAATAAATGTGCTGAAAGTGGTGACAATAAGTCACTTGCCTCCGTTGTAATAATTATGATGCTGGTGATGATAATGATAATGATGATGACGATGACGATTATGATGACCATGACGATGACGATGACGGCGACGATGACAATAACGATGATTATAATGATGATACATCCAATGGGGATGTTAGTGATGATGATGACGAAGAAGATGATGGTGAAAGGCAGTGATGATGTCTGCGATGACGATTAAATGGAACAGCTCACGTGAAAGGAGGCGATTGGTCGCGGCCATCGTTTTCTGTCCCTCTCTATCTCCCTCTATCTATCTCTCTCA
>OZ022241.1:19081772-19164272 GCA_963978895.1 Erpobdella octoculata
ATCTCAACACTATCATCAAACAAGTTGACCACTCACTCACGACATATGCCACCATTTTATAATCATAAATCTAATGAGGTTAAATTTTAAAATCTTTCTTTGTTTCACCTCCAAAGAGGTACACTTCATCACATGACCACTTCCATTCATTAAGCACGCAATTGGCCACAGGTTCCCGTGCCGTCTCTTTCTCTCTCCCTCAATCCATCTATCTCTCTTTCCTTTTTCATTCAATTTTCTCTTTGTTGGATTAAACTTACAACTGATTACATTTCAGTTAACAATAAATTATTTTTTGCCATGTCAAAGTTTTTTAAATTACAATCCACTTTAGTTGAAAAACTCCAGTTTGACCTTCAGCTGTAATATTTAGTCAATTTTTTTCATCCGCAAGTCTCGAAATATCTGCCATGGGGTAGACATGGGGTAGCACGGGGCGTGTACCCCCTAACTTGACCTGCAAGAACCTACCTGATCAGTTTAAATCTTAAGAGTTTGTTATGTAACGATTTTTAAAATTATTTCATCGTATTATATTCTTTAATTTCTATATTTTCATTAGTTTTTGAATAAAATATATTTTAAATAAAATATTTTTTAACTGTTCTGCTACTGTTTTCTGTAGTGTTGTTATTTTACAATTTTTTAAGTCAAAAACAGTATTATTATGTATTTATATAATTTAAATCACAAACATTATTATTATTATTATCCACACATTTATATAACAGTCACTTTCTAGATAAGCGAATAAAAAAGCCTAAATTTTTTATTTGTTGTTTTGATTATTGAGGGATAATATGTAAAGTTGCCGTGTTGAATCTGTATTCGTTTTTTCACAGTTTGTAATTTGTGTTTATTTTATATCGATTTTACATCTTTTAAATTATTTCAATTAAATCCCTTCTCGCAATTGAGAAAATCGATTTATAATTTATATAAATTTTATCATTCCAGTTGCTGTTATTTCGTAATCATATAAATATATTATTTAAAACTTTAAAACCGTGGCATAAAAGCCCCCTGATAAATTCGACACGAAAACAAATATTTGAAATTAAATAAAAAAATATTAATTATTGTTAGTTGAATATTTAAAAAAGGAAAATCGGAAATGACATTCTGCTGTTTGCAGTAATCTATTAACGCGACATTGCAATCCACTAACAAACGAAACCAGACAAGTGCACACACACACACACACATCAATAATTCACATTTAATTTACACAAAGAAAAACGTACTAGCCAGAACAATTACCGTAAAATTGAAACACGCACACACGCACACTCACACACAGATGTACGCATACAAACTTTGATAAGACAAAACACAATAAGACATCTGCAAAGCTCGCAGCCGCTTTCTTTTCAGCACAGCTTATTGTCGCGCTTTTTTTCCTCATCAACAGGTAAATTCACGCATCATTTGGCCAGGTATTTGTTTACCTGTATTTCATGCACCGTGTCGCATTTTTGACACAATGGAATATTCTCGTCTTTTAAACGATGATTTTAAATATTTATATTTAAAAAACGCATTGATTGGTCCAATCTATTATATCCGAGGAATCATACAGATTAGAATGCATTTCCATATATAATCTGTGCTAATGAGCGTTAATAGAAATTAACAGAATGACAATTATCATTATTTACGTAGGTGGTCATTATTTAAACATGTTACAATATCTTGGTGGTCATGATAATGACGATAAAGATGATGACGACGACGACGACGACGACGATGACGATGACGGTGACGGTGGTGACGATGACGATGATGATGATGATGACGATGACGATGACGATTACGATGACGATGACGATGACGATGACGATGACGATGACGATGACGATGACGATGACGATGACGATGACGATGACGATGACGATGACGATGACGATGACGATGACGATGACGATGACGATGACGATGACGATGACGATGACGATGACGATGATGATGATGATGATGATGACGACGACGATGATAAGCGCTGTGATAGTTATTGTGATGATTTAGAAAAACGTGCGCTCAACAGAAGGCATTCAGTGCAGTTTCTATAATTTTGTTCCGATTTCTTTGCAGCATCCGTTCATTCGTTCATTTGTTCGTCCGTTCATTATTATTATTATTATTATAATTGTTATTATTTTTGTTTTAAGTTTTTATTTTGTTTTAATAATTTTCGTCTGCAATGCGATGTTTTCTATTTAGGATATTCATGAAGCACCCAATAGTGTAAATAATCGTTTTAAATTTAAATTCAAATTCATTATTTTTTGAATAATCATATAGTGTAAGAAATTAGTTAGCAGTCAGTCTGTGCGTGCGTGTGTATGTGTGCGTGTGTATGTGTATGTGTGCGCGTGTGTATGTGTGCGTGCGTGTCGATGAGTGCACGTGTTATTTCACGTATTTCTATATTATTCTACGTCATTTTGGAATCACCTCAGTTGTTCACGTACCTCCATCGTATAAAAAAGAGTTCTGCTTGATAAACAGCAGCAGTCAGGTGCTATCCAATTAAGTAGTTGATTCTTCTCTTTCATTTCGCTCTTTTTCTCTCTCTCTCTTTCTCTCTTTCTCTTTATTTCGTTCGTACTTTTAGTCTATCTTTTTCTTTTACTTACTTTGGTCTCTCATTTGAGTTTAAATTACCAGCGGATGAGTACAGAGGTGGGATTTCAATGATTTCATGGCTTTAAACTCTCCGTCGGAGTGCCAATTCGCATTTTATGAATAGAAGAATAGTAACCAGTTAACCAGAACTACATCCACATTCTACTCAGTTCAAAATGTCGGTAATACATCTGTGAATCGGCTAATGACGGTCGAATTCGAGATTTATATGGAATTCCATCAACGGACGTTATTGGAAGACAATGGGTTTGATATAAAAAAAAAGTGAAGACTTGACAAAAGCTCTGAACAAGATGACAGAAGAAAACCGAGCGGTGCAAAAAGAGAACATAGCAGTAAAACAAGAAATGAAGGAATTAATTTTTGAAGGTCAGATTCGTTTAACAGAATTAAAAAAAAAGAGTCGATAATCTGGAGAAACTATTGGAAAAAAAATACCAAAGAAATTGAAAAGAGAATGGAGAGCAACATGAAGATAAAACTTAACAATTTGGTCAAACAAGAACAGACTGGTTGCCAAGTCGAGAGCAACATGGAGACAAAATTGAATAACAAACAACTGGATGAAAGCGGGGGATCTTCTGGTAGTGATTTGCCCTAGTGTGGTCTGAATGGTAAGACTGTTGAGAAACGGCAGTTGTGGACAAAGTTCTGGTCCGGCGTGTTGCTGGTAAAGAAAATGATGTGGGTTGCTGCGGTGAAAGGCGAAACCCAGTTTGAACCGGAGTTCACCAGCTGTGTCTCATAACATGTGACAGATGACGGCCGTACAGGCTGCACAGATCAGGTGGGACACGAGGAGAAAAAAAAGAGAATTGATAAAGTTTCGTATAGGGACGCCACCGAGTGGGCCCTGTATGTGAGTGTTGCTGGACTCTGACATATTTTGAGGAAGTCGTCGGATCGGTTTAGTTTAGCTGGCGACCAATCGCGGATGGTAACACTAGCGCACTGTGAAACACTATTTCTAGCCATTTTCAGGCTCTCGACATTATACCGGTACCGGTAGTACCGGTTTTAGCCTGGTGAGCTGTGAGTTGCATACTAGCCTCTCCAACTAGCCACATTGTTTCTAATCCTCCACCGACATATTTAATCCTCGATTGAAGGTATCCGTACTGGTTATATATATAAAAATAGCTTGTCAGGACATTAAATAAATAAAAGGAGGTCATAATTGCATTGAGGTTTCTTTTACTGGAAGAGATGACCATCTGGTGATGATGATGATGGTGATGGTGGCGGTAATGGTGGCGGTTGCGATGATGATGATGATGATGATGATGATGATGATGATGATGATGATGATGATGATGATGATGATGATGATGATGATGATGATGATGATGATGATGATGATGATGATGATGATGATGATGATGATGATGATGATGATGATGATGATGATGATGATGATGATGATGATGATGATGATGATGATGATGATGAGGATGATGATGATGATTGTGGAAGTGACGGCAATGACCAAGTAAGGAAATATATTGATCGTAGCAATAGTAACAATTACAACGATGTTGATGTAAACAATCCCCTGTTGGTGATTCAATTGAGAATATTTGTTGTGTTGATGTTTATTGGTGATGATGATTATGATGATTCGGAGGATCGGTTTAGAGATGATGATGAGAACAAAGAATGCTTTTTCTTCTGCGTTTTATCCATCAACATTCTATTATAAGCTGAGCTCTCCATGCTCGCACTTATCTGAGAATTTCTGGGTCAAAAGTTTCTCAATAACTACCTTTTCTTTCTATCTATCCTCGTCCTCCTTTTTCATTTTGTTTCTTTATTTATTTATTCCATTCCATCATTGGTATTTCCAGGTGTGTAAAATCTCACAACCATGATTTTGTTTTCCACATTTCCAGGTACCTCGACTAGAAGTTTTAAGATTATTGAAGAAAGCAAACATATTTATCAATTCATATACATATTTTCAAAACATTTATTTTTAAATTTTTCTCAACAACTTTCTATATTACTTCATTAAAAATCTTTAATAAAGCATTTTTTGTTCTAGAAAAAAGGACAAACCAATACTAATGGTTGCAAATATTTATATTTTAGTTGTCTTTTAAATAGGTAGTGACGGTCCATTATGAAAAAGGTTAGCTATGACAAAAAATGACCGCTGTAATCATCTATAATATAGTAGCCCTCGTCACTCACTCACTCACTGATTCTGTCACGCTGTTAGATGGCGCTGCAATCGCATGAATTTTCGATTGATTTTTAACAAACTTCTAGACTAATTTTCTTTTTATTTTATTATCTTTATTTCGATTAAATGATTTAAGTTTCACCACTTATTTTTACTACTCTTTTATTTTACAAAATCTACAACTTCAAGAATAAAAATGGCTATTGAGAATAAAATGGCAAAACGAAGAAAAGAAAAGGTGTTATTACGATGAAAACTGTATGAGATTGGTTGAGCTGCGGTTTTCTATTGGTTGAAAACGGCTATGGCGTCTCCTTTGTTCGATACAAATAATGGGAATTTTTTAAGAATTTCGTTTATTTTAATTTTATATTCAATCATTTTTTATATGATTAATGATTTGATCTTTATTTCGATTAAATTATTTTATTTCAAAATTTATAAACAGGCGAATTCATTTCGCTTGAGTAAATGTATAAGCCGTTATAACACGCGGTAATACACCGTCACCAACGTAACAGAGACAGAGAGAGCGAACTCGCATCTTTCTTTTAATTATTTTAATTATTTATTTAATTAATAAATAAATAATGAGAAAAAAATTAAATAATATATATTTATTTTTTTAAATTTATTTTAAGTTGTTTAATGTTGTTCTTGGGCGCCAAGCGGACATGGCTTTGCTACCATAGAAACCGTTATCAGGCATAGCGCAACTATAGATTCCGTTACCATATTTTTAACGGGCTAAATAAATGAGCGCCACGGGCGTCCAAGAACAACCTAGTTATTTAATAGTTGAACGATCCCTTGCTCCGACGCAGGTGTAGGAAACAGAGCGATCGGCTAAACGTATGTGTTCTGCTCATTGTTCAGCCAATTATCCACTTATGAACAAATAAGGACTGCCTCGTAAGGCGAGAAAATTACTGCGGACAATAAGGAATAGCAAATTACGCAATCAGTTAGGTTTGAACTGTAAAGGAATTTGATATAGAGAAAACTAGAGACGGGAATCGAACCCTAATTTAAGAGTTCGGGTTCGGTTCGGTAGTGCTTACAGTTCGAGTTCGGTTCGGTTCGCTAGTTGTTAAAGTTCGGGTTTGGTTTGGGATAGCTATGGCTCAAGCTAGATTCGATAATTGCATTAAAAAATAGTCAAAGTTTATTAATTCAAGACATTTAAAAAAATTAAGGTTCCATATTGTATTTAAAAAAAAATTACATTTTCAATGTTTCTGTACTCATTCGAGCTCTTCGCTTACTCATAGTCATGTTGCTGACACTAAGCGTGCCTTTCCTTCTGTAACAAACGTTTCCAGCTCTTGCTTGCTCCATTTAGAACCGTTTGCTAACTTATTAGTATTTGCCATATTATTTAAGTTGTTCTATATAATAAATACAACAAACAACAAAATAGGTAATTCAAGCAACACGACCGCACGGTGTAATAAGCTACGCGAGAAAGAAAGTAAACATAACTACAAAGATGTGCATAAGCTTCCATGAGACAAACAATAACAGCGATATTAAATACAGGTTCGTTCCCAGCAAAACAGAGTTCGGGTTCGGTTCGGTCATACGGTAAAAAGTAGGGTTCGAGTTCGGTGTGTTCGGTTCGGGTTCGGTTCGATTCCCATCTCTAGAAAAAACGTCTGACGTTTTTAAAATATACGATGACGACGAAGACGACGACGACGATGACGATGATGATGATGAGGATGATGATGATGATGATTTATTCATAATTAATAAAAATGTTTCCAAGCAGTTGAAAGATGAAAGATTATCGTCGTAGGATTTCATCGTAGCGCTTTTTTCTTGTTGTGGCGAACTTTTGTCATTGCGGTCAGGATCTGCTTGTCTGTGTTGCATGCAACAACAACTTGCTAATCATGGCGTATTTTAATCATGATAATTTAAAAGCATTATTGTCTTTTCTTTCATCATAACACAATAAATGAACCTCCCAACTCATCCACCACCAACTCATTCACCACCAACCCATCCACCACCCACTCATCCACCACCCACTCATCCATCACCAACTCATCCATCACCAACTCATCCACCACCAACTCATCCATCACCCACTCACCCACCACCCACTCATCCACCACCCACTCATCCATCACCAACTCATCCACCACCCACTCATCCATCACCCACTCATCCACCACCCACTCATCCACCACCCACTCATCCATCACCAACTCATCCACCACCAACCCATCCACCACCAACCCATCCACCACCCACTCATCCATCACCAACTCATCCACCACCCACTCATCCACCACCCACTCATCCACCACCCACTCATCCATCACCAACTCTTCCACCACCCACTAACTCAGTGATATTTCTCTCTTCAGTACCGTCCAAAAAGATTTGTCATATCATGAGTAGAAAGTAGTAGAAACTGTATTTCACTTTCCAGTACGTGCACATACACACATGCATACATACGCAATACACAACACACATGCACGCATACGCACACAAACGCTTAAAAGTAAAACTAGGTCACAAAAGATGTTTATAGCGCCGATTCATGCATCTCTCAGCTCATTTACTTACTAATTAATTCATCAACTCTTTCTTTCATACTTTCATTCATTTATTTCTTAATTTTCTTTGTTTGTTAATAATAACTTAATTCTTTGGATTTTAAAAAGGTTTTTTTTACTTTTATGGTATTTTGAGGTGGCAGACGAAATACGAACTTCTTAGAGTTTTCCAATTCTTGTTCTTGTGAACATCTTCTCACCGCCCATCATGCGCTAATTCTGAATCATGCACATGACCTTAATAAGTTAGCTCAAATGCATTTCTGTTTGTTTCTTGGCGCTAGTGTGTGCGCGTTGTGTGAATGTTTGTGTTTGTCTGCTTTGTCCTTATGTGGTTGGTTGTGGCTCATTTGTGTCTTGTTGTGTCCCTTGTGAGTGCGTGGTGTGTGTGTGGTGTGTGTATGTGTATGTGTGGTGTGTGTGTGTGTGGTGTGCGTGTGTGTGTGGTGTGTGTGGTGTGTGTGGTGTGTGTGTGTGTGTGTGGTGTGTGTGTGTCGTGTGTGTGGTGTGTGTGTGGTGTGTGTGTGTGGTGTGTGTGTGTGGTGTGTGTGTGTGGTGTGTGTGGTGTGTGTGGTGTGTGTGCCTTCGAATCCAGGTGAATTCGTTTTAATTAAAGCAATCAGAACTCGCCGCGGCTTCGTTTGATAAAATTACAATAAAGAACATTATTATATGATGATGATGGTGGTGACGGTGATGGTGATGATGAAGGTGATTAAGGTGGTAATAATAATAATGGAGGAAATAACAAAAGCGGGGTCTTGAACGATTTGAAGTAGCAAATGAGGATGCTGCTAAAGCAGGTCAACTGGAAGTAGTAAGTAAGTAAGTAAAGAAGGAAAATGGTGGTTACATATTTGTTGCTCAATTTGAATTTTAAATGAAGGGAATAGCATTTAAGAGGATGACGATGATAACGACGATGATGATGATAATGATGATGATGGCGATGATGATGGTTTTTGTATAATATATTACTAATTTAATATTTATGACTAGCATAAATAAATATTCCTTCTTGTTAAAATATTTTTATTAATTTATGTTGACCACCCTTCTGGAAAATATTTTTAAGTTTGCTTCACCGACAAAGAAGTCGAGTTTGATTTAAAAAGTCATAAATCATGGCCTTATGTTGTACACTCACACAGACACAAACTCACACAGACACAAACTCACACAGACACAAACTCACACAGACATAAACTCACACAGACATAAACTCATACAATCACATTTGAATAAAATAACAAGATTGGCTCACATAGCGGAATAGCAGACACTGGTCTTATTTGTACAGATGTGAACAAACACACAAACACAACTATCTTACATAAGTTACATAAGCTACATACATACATACATACATACATACATACATACATACATACATACATACATACATACATACATACATACATACATACATACATACATACATACATACATACATACATACATACATACATACATACATACATACATACATACATACATACATACATACATACATACATACATACATACATACATACATACATACATACATACATACATACATACATACATACATACATACATACATACATACATACATACATACATACATACATACATACATACATACATACATACATACATACAAACATACATACATACATACATACATACATACATACATACATACATACATACATACATACATACATACATACATACATACATACATACATACATACATACATACATACATACATACATACATACATACATACATACATACATACATATATATATATATACACATACATATGTATATATATATATATATATATATACATACATATATATATATACATACATACATACATACATACATACATACATACATACATACATACATACATACATACATACATACATACATACATACATACATACATACATACATACATACATACATACATATACATATATATATATATATACATATATATATATATACATATATATATATATATATATATATATATATATATATATATATATATATATATATATATATATATATATATATGTATATATATATATATATATATATATATATATATATATATATATATACTGACACACTTATTTATTACTGGAGTTTTTCAAGGCAGAAAATCGTTTCCGCTGTTCTTTAATTCCTATATCATATTACAGCCTTTCACGATCCTACTATTTCTTCTCATTCGAATCAAATGTACACGTCGTTTAGTTTGTCATTATATTACATGTTACTTTATGTGTACATCACTATACTTCGTGTAACATTTTGTACGTCATTATATTACGTGTGTCCGTCACTATGTTTCATGTAAGTGTGGTGTGTATGTATGTATACGCCACTATAATTGTATGTAAGCTTTTTCTTATTAATTCATTGAATTCTGAACAATTACAAAATGTAATTAATTTCACGCACACTCAACAGCACTTTCGCATTCAGATTTAGAGATGCTCAAAACACACACAGAAAAATACAAACACAAAGACCAGGTCAAAGCTGTAATATATAGGTAGATAGTTGGCCGGAATCGACTGTACTCACATACATATCACGCGCACAATTTGGGAACTCACCCAAACACACAGTTTTACCCTCGTCTCAGACCCGTCTGTGTGAGCATGCATTTACAAACGAGCGATGATATGGAATGGAAACCTCGCTTATTATCTTCTTTTTGGCTTGTTATGTTAATTATTCGACTGCTGCTGCTGTGTTGGTGGTGATGATGATGATGGTGATGATGATGGTGATGATGATGGTGATGATGATGGTGGTGATGATGATGGTGGTGGTGGTGGCGGTGGCGGTGGCGATGGCAATGACGATGACGATGACGATGCTGATGTTAGTGGTGGTCGTTGTGGTGATGATCATGATATGGATGATTATGATGATGATGGTGGTGGTAATAATGATGATGACGATGTGATGATGGTGATGGTGATAATGATTGTGATGGTGATGAGTCTGTGATTGAGGAAAAGATAATGGGATGAAGTGAGTGAATTAATGAATGAGAGAGACGACACAGTTGAAAGAATTACTGACGAAGCCGCAAAATAACGGCGCGATAAATCCTTAATCGAATGTCTTTAGCCGATGCTCTCGTGTTTCAACCAAGCAATTCACATCCCACTCGTCCCACACATCCCGCCCACTTACCAATCTTATTTTTAACCCACCTTCACCTATTTTCTTCCTCTCATTCCTTCACCCACCAACCATTTCACTCCTCCACCCATTCACTCTTTCACGTATCTATTCACTCACTCACTCCTTACATATCTTTTCACACATTCACTCCTTCACCCTTCTACCCACAATTCACTCTTCCACTCATCTTACTTCAATAACGCAACACGCATTCACGTCAGCAAGTGAAAATCTCGACAATTCCAAACCCCCTCCCCCTCTTTCCTTCCCACACATGGTGAGAAACGACAAAATGATTTTCCATGGCCAGGAACAGGGACGTCTGCAGTTTGATTTAACATCTTATTGCAACTCCATGAAAATTTGATGAAGCTACCACCCACCCACCCACCCACCTACCACCCCCACCCATCATCAATACAGAAACATTTTCTTTGGAGAACTTTTCACTCACGTGCACATAACTTCATGTACGCGATGTAGGTATAGGAAGTAAATCAAGAAAGCTCTTGGATATTTAATCAACTGTTTAGATGTTGAGAATGTAACGGATGTTTTGAAGGATCCGGAATATCAAAATCAACATTTCCGGATAGGAAAAATTTGTTAGTAATACGTTGAGAGGTGCTGGGCCTTCTTTAAACTGTGTTAGGTAAATTGAATTTGGTTAAACAGAAACCTTTGATGTTCGTACATAGGCACTTTTGGCCCATAAAAAATAAAATAATCAGCCGATTTTCTAACAGGATAAATAAAAACCTCCTTAATGAGTACCATGTTGTGTCAACATTTTGGAGTATTTGGTCCAGCCGTTTTCAAGTTTAGCGCTTATCAACACATTTATGTTATTTTAATAATATAGATATGATGACACAAATCAGTTGGAATGATTGACATTCTTGGAATTGAAACGAGCTCGGCCTCAAATGGTACAGTTAGATTGACTGCTTAAGTAACATTTACTCACTGTCAGTCTGGACCCATTGCACAATTTTAGTGGATCCAAATTGCGTAGCAGCACAATTGTTTCGGATAACCTGTGGTATAAACTTTTGTTTATGTAGAAATAAGTTTTTGTGGCACTTGGATTGTTTCTCATAGCAAGAAAGAAACTAAAAAATAAATAAATAAATCAGGTCAGATCAGAACAATTGACCTAAAAATAGCAACCAAAACAACGTGTACAAATCTCACTAATCAAATGTGTACTAATAAAGCGTTATTGAGAAATTCTTACGACCGACAAACAGGCTGACAGATTACATGTATTTTCTGTTTAACAGAAAAGATAATTTATTTTACACTAGCGGGGTTACCCGGAGTTGCCCGGGGTGTTTAGAGGTTTTTCTATCGTTTTTCTCTTTCACTCCCGTTTCCTTCCCCGTTTGATTTCCCGCTCGCTCTCCTGCTCCTTCTCGCTCTCCCGCTTCGTCACTTTCACGTACCCTTTCCCATTTCCGCTTGCTCTCCCATTCCCGTTCACGCTTGTTCCCGCTTGCTCTCCTGTTCCCACACACTCTCCGGTTTCCGCTTGCTATTCCGCTCTCACTCGCTTTCCCAACCCCGCTCGCTCTTCCGCACCTTCTCCCTCTTGCTTTCTCGCTCCCGCTCCTTTCTTTCTTTCGCTCTCTCCTAACTCCTTTTAGTCAATAAAACGTAAAATAGATTTGCTAAAAGCTGCTTGAAACTTTCAAACTTTGTTACATAAGCTAAATTTTAATTTTGTTACGCAATAACCTTTGATGTTCGTACATAAGTACTTTTGGTCTGGAAAGTTTTTTGATCATAAAAAATTAAAAAATACCTATGGCTTTCTACTTTTTGAGATCTACCGCCATACCAAATTTCGAAAAACGATAGAAAAACCTCCAAAAACCCCGAGCAACGCCGGGTAATCCGCTAGTTACATTATATAACTAATTGTAAATTACCATCACACTAGAGATAACCCGTAAAATTGTCGGATTTTTTTTAATATGAGAATAATTATAATCATTTTACGATTGATATGTCACCTAACAATTTTATGGGTTTTTTTTATAACAGTTTATAGTTTTATACACCAAGTTTTTTAAAACTTTAATAGGTGTATGTCGGAAATACCAAAGTATTTCATTTCGCAGATCATTATTTGATTCTTTTTTTCATCCCTCCTCCTTTCTCCAGGCTTGGGACTGGCTCGCAAAAACGAGGCGGAGTTAATTTTATGCGATGTTATAAAATTCCATGCATACACATATACATACATACACAGTGATGGGCAGTAGTTAACTACTTTTAACTACTTTAGTAGTTAACTACTAGTTTAACTACATGGGAGTAGTTAAGGCAAAAAGTTTAAATACCTGAAAGTAACCGGTAGTTAAAGAATAGTTTAACTACTTTTTAGAGTAGTTAACTAAAATTAGTTTAACTACCTAAAAGTAGTTAAAGTCTGAAAAAAATTAAATCAGCTTGTATAATATTTATAAAGATCTGGCAAGACTGAAAATTTATTTATTTAAAGTGTCTTGTTTAGTTTTTGCTGCTCGATCTTTGCAAGCTTACCTTCAACGAGTTTAACAATTCTTTCGATAATATTTCGCTAAGATGAATACTGCAGTTGTTAGAAAATATTTCAGCAACTCAAAGCTTAAATCTGAAAAAGAAGGAGAGAAGAATTTTTCGGCATCGTGTAATCTTTGTCCTGGACGATATATCAGTATGTATGTATGTATATAATACATACATACATACATACATACATACATACATACATACATACATACATACATACATACATACATACATACATACATACATACATACATACATACATACATACATACATACATACATACATACATACATACATAAATACATACATACATACATACATACATACATACATACATAAATACATACATACATACATACATACATACATACATACATACATACATACATACATTCATACATAGATATACATGTATTATAATATAAAATAAATTTTAAATTACTCTCCATGAATTATCATTAAATTGTAAATTGAAATATATTCAATTTCAAATGAATTACAAAGACACGTGAGGTTAAAAAAGTTTTATATAACCTTAAAAGAATCTTTTTGACTTGTTGTACAGGGTCCCTGTCCGTCTGGTGTGAAGAGTTAGGCAGGCAGCTTTTGTTACGTCACCAATCTAATAATAGATCATCATCATCGTCGTCGTCAACTGCAGGGGTCACGTCATCAGTGCCGTCATCGACCCCAAAGAACGTCATAGCGGACAATTCACCGAGTTATTCACCGTCAAAAATACTTCCAAAGATACAGTCAGTTAATTTTCATTGCTGCAATAATTATCCTAAAAACTAAACATTAACATAAACTATTTTCCTTAAATTATAAACATCAACAAAGTGAAAAACAATTCAACGACAAAACACTTTCATATGAACAGCACCAGTTCTGACATGTTGCAATGGCAGCAACAACAGCAACAACAGCCGATCAACAGCTTTGAGAATACGACTTCAATGGTAGGTCAAGGCTGGCCTCAACAACAACACTCTGCAGATTCACCCATGTATAGCAGTCAGTCAAGAATACCAGCTGGTTAGTCGAACATATTGGTATCTATGCAATACTCATTGTCCATCATTCTCTGTCCCAGAGTACAAAATGGAAGATAGTAAATTATAAGAAACTCGTATCAAAAATTAGATGAGTTGCACGAGAGTTTAAAAAATTCTTTTAAAATGTATTAAGTTATTTAAGTTTTAATAAAATTGTGTATATTTATATGAAATTTCTAGAAATTTCTATTTATTTCTTTTAAAAGATTAAAATTTAAAAACGTTTTCGACTGTTTCGTTTGTCTAAGTTTAATTTAAGAAAGTGGTAAAATGTTCTTTTCAAGAAAATTTTCTTGCAATATAATAGCAGTTTGCCATACGATAATCATTTTTTTTTTCAAAATTAACTTTATTTCAACCAGAAAACATTTCATTTTCTCATCTGTACTCACATGTACTCATCTGCACTCATCTGTACACATCTATACTCATCTGTACTCACCTGTACTTATCTGTACCAATCTCTACTCACTTGTACACACCTGTACCCATATACATCTATACCACCTGTACCCATCTCTACTCACCTATACTCAACTGTACTCATCTATACTCACTTGTACCCACCTGTACTCACATGTACTAACCTGTTATCATTCATCTGTACTCACCTGTTTGCCACTTTTTTCAAATCAGTAGGAAACAAAACATTCATTCTCAAAATCTGTCTCAATTACTTTCAGGCAGTAACGCGGGCAGTGGTTACCCAGCCATGACCCAAAGAATAGGTCTTTATGGGCCACAAACTCCGATTTTCAACGGGGGTGGAGATGGTCGGATGCAGAAGATACCCCCTTATAACAACGGGATGCGAGGGTACACAAGACAAAATTCCATATTTCAAACTAACAGGTGAAATGAAAAGTAATTTTTAATTTTTCAGCATTTTTACTTTTGTCATCGATTTTATGTAGACATTATCAGACAATTTTTCAATCGATTTTTTGCAACAAATTCAAATTAAAAAACATCCAATAGTTAAAACTATAAATATAAAAGTTCACTGCTCTGTCAGTTTTTGTCTTTTCAACGTTTTCTTTTTACTTTGTTGACACTGGAAAGAGTGTTTGCTTAATGGAAAATTCCTGGGAGCATCAAAGCTTCAACTCTAAAAAAAGAATTATTCTAAAAGTTATTTTTATTATGCTATATTCTTCATAAAATAATTGAAGCAAAGCTTTCTCTCTCTTTCTTCAGCACTTTCCCAACACAACAGCAACAACAACAGAGTGGGGGTAGCAATGGTGCTGATCCGATGGGGAGTCAGGAATCCATGAACCCCCCTTTACCTACCGTGAGCCCCGAAGACCAACAGAGACAACAACAACAAATGTCACTCAATACGCAATACAATTCTCCGCAGGTTATTTTCATGAAAACATTTCGTTTAAAACTTTTTCTGGTTTAATTTTTTTTTACTTTTAAATTTTAAGAGCTAAGTATCAATTCTGTTTATCTCGTTTGCGTTCAGCATAAGTTATTGTTTACGTCTTGGAAATGTGAACCAATAAGATTTTATGAACTGTGATATCAATGAGTTTTCCTATTATTTTTGGTTACTCAAATAACAGGGCTGTGTTTGAAAAGTCCAACATTATTTTATTTGCATACGATCCAAAGTTAGGCTGCTATTTGATTTTTGGTTTTGTCGAGTTGAGTGTTAGACATTGCCTGAAGATATCAGATCAGGTTCTATCATTCGCTTTTTCGAATTCTCTCTTTCAGAAAATTGTATCCCTTCTTATTTAACTTCCAAATGTACACACATACCTTTCTCATAATGCTCTCCTCTAATGCGCCTCACTGGCTAGTTGCATGAATTTGTTTTATATATAGCACGAAACGAGACCAAGCAATACATGCTTTTCGTTACGCAGTAGCTCAGACGGTATGCACTCCAGCAACACGCACGCCAGACCATACGGTCATCTTCTTTGAAGAATAGATGATACGGAAAATGTAAGGTCATCTTCTTTGAAGAATGGATGATACAGAAGGTAAGGTGGAAACTCTGCAGACTGAAGATATTGAATGCCTTCCATACATCTGACTTCCATAAAAATCTAAATGAAAAGTTAAATTAGCCTACCTGAGATTCATTCCAGTAAGAATTGCTCTTCTACAACTTTATATTGTCTAAAAAGGACTTAACGATCAAACATTATTGTAACAACACTTGGACTATTTTTAGTGAATGTAGTCTTCATTCTTCACATAGGTACAGGGTAAGTTATAAACGGAACAGAAAATCTACCACCAAGTTCTTTGGACCTTTCCTATAATTGAATGTGAGATTATACTCTTGCAATGCCAGCGCCCATTTATTAAGTTTTGCACTTTTAGGAGATGCGTCAATTAATTATGTAAGGGGATTGTTATCTGAAAAAATTAATAACTTCTGAAAAAGGAATCCACAAACGAAATTTGTTTAATGCCCAAACTACAGAAAAAGCTTAAGGCCCAATTTTTGACCATTTTGTTGCGTCGAGGTAAGTTTCTTACTTGCACAAGCTATACAGGTATCTCATGAACGATGGAATTCCATTGAAACGAGCAACAACCTACTGCTAGCGCACTAACATCTGTAGAAAACCCAAAATTTTGATTGTACGTAATCTATGGTATTGAAAGCAGTGGAAATTATCAAATTATGAATGAGTTTATCTAGCGCTAATTGGTCCTTTTCCTTCCAGTCAACTTTTACTTGTAAACCTTTTTTTTGATAATTCTGTGAGAGCATATGCAGTTTCAGCCAAATAAGGAACAAACTTTCTAAAATTACTGAAGAAAAACTAATTATACGTTTAACCCCCTTTTTATTAATTGGGAGTTTAATATTCTGAACATTAGCAACTTTAATGGATCAGGAGCAATATGACCCGAACCTATAACATGTCTTAAGAATGTGACTTGACTCTGAGAAAATCGACATTTCTTTAAATTAAGCGTTAAACCATGTTTTTGTATCAAATTTAAGAATTGTGATATCTGATCTAAATGCTCTTCCCAACTGGAAGAATATATTAAAAAGTTATCAATAAAAGGTTCAGCAAAAGAACGAATTGGGTGAAGCAATTCTGAAATAGCACGCATAAAAGTATTACCCGCCGATTTCAATTCAAACGGCATCTTCAAGAATTCAAACACGCTCTCTTCACAGGCAATCGCCGTCAAACACCTCGACTCTGGCTTCATAGGAATTTGCCAGTACCCACATTTAGCATCAAAACAACTAATATAATTTGCTCTCCCAGCCTTTTTTAGAATATCACGAATATCAGGTGTGGGAAAACAACCTGCTTTGATCAAATGATTTACATGAGGATAATCTACAGCAAGTCTGACTCCTCCTTGACCATAGGGTCTTTTTACGACACATACCAGTAGACTAACCATCGGACTCTGAGATGGAACAATAATGTGTTGTTGCAGCATTTCCTGGACTTGATTAAACACAGCTTTCTTAACGAGTCTTGGGCTCTATACAATTTTTATCTTCTTGGAACAAAAGTAGGAAAAAATTTAATTTCGTGTAAAAAACATTAGAACAAATACTTATTTTCTCAGAAAAAACATCTGGAAATTTATCAAGAACACTGGCCAGTTGAGAACGTTCTGAATTATTTAAATGATTTATGATGTTCCTATCTAATTTAAAAATAATCTAATAATAATATCTAATTTAGCACTGGGTATACAATCTTCAATTGATACAATATTCTCTACAACTTCTATTTTTCCAAAATCAGTATCATCATCGTATATGATCAAACAACTACTGACAAATGCACTCTCAATGCGTTCGTTATATTTTCGTATTTTGTTTGCATGTAGATGGTATTGCACATTATTTACTTCCACAATATATGAGTAAGGTGAATTAATTCGAACAATAGTTTCATGCTACATATTAAACATTTTTGCACTTAATTTTGTCAGGTGCTAGTATTATTACAGGGTCTCCTAATTGAAATTTGCGGTCTGTGCTTCTTAAATTATAATGTTTATCATAACGCTGTTGTTCAATATCACTAGCAAGATTTGAGTATTCCATAGCTTCTTGTAAAGCTTTTCGAAGATCAACTAAATAACTACTTAGATTTTTACTAACTAAAAGAGATATTTGCGTTCACCAACCCATGAATCTTTTAATAGAGAAAGCGGTCCTCTAGGAGCAGTACCAAAGATCAATGAATGTGGGTTTAAATGTCTTGTGGACGATGGTTTTTCCCGTAAACTCAACAAAATAAGGGAAAGTAACCTAAACCACTGTTTTGGATGGTCTGCTACTAATTTATAAATCATGTTCTCAATATACTCTGGTTACAACGTTCAACGATACTTGATGCGTCAGGATGTCCAGGAGAATTAAAATGTAAACTAAATCCTAAATATTTTAGAAAATGTTGAGTTAATTTACTTGTGAAATTACTATCACAATCAGAGCTAATAACACGTTGGATGGAAAAGTTCATAAAAATCTGAAAAAGACAATCACAAACGGCTCAATGAATGTAAGAAAAGGTCATAGGCCATCTTGAGAAAAGATCAACCACAACTAACTCATAATTAAATCTAGGTTTAGAAGTTTTACTAATCCCGTCTGGGAAAAGAGGTCCGATACAGTGCATTACCAGGTGACTAAGGGGAAATTTATCGCTTCTAAGTATTGGTTGTTTGTGAATGCGATCTTTTTTTCTTAATGCGAGTTCTTAATTGACATGTCTCACAGGACTCGCAGAATGCTTTTACTTTACATTCCATTTCTGAACACCAAAAATTCATGCATATATGCTGCAATGCGTCCTGCACACGGGGCTTTATTACCTAATTCTAAAACATCGGTAACTCGGTTATCAGGTAAACATAATTGTTTATAAACTTGGGTCTCCATAAAGCTTCTTTATGGTATAACAAACCACCTTCAACAAAAATACTTTTTTTTCAAAAAGATTTTAAAGTCGGACAAGTCTTTTGTTCTTCAATAAATAAACTAGCATCCACTGCACCATCACTGTCGGTTGAAAGGGAAACATCCAAACTAGCCTCGTCGGTTGAAACAAAATCCTCAGGAACAACTTCGTCAGGAACCACCTCGACCACCGCTACTGACTCTTCACCACTCACAACTTGAGTAGACAAAGGTACAGCTGTGTATTCTGCCTCATTATCATCATCAGAAAATTCAGACAATCACAACAACTCCTCAACAATTCTGAGATTCTAAAGTTAAGTAATTACCTGGTATAACATCGTTATGAGGAACCACGACCTCATATAAAGTTTCTGCCTCAAGCCTATCGTTAACACCGGAGTGAATTATGATAGCTTCACTTAAATATATCACAAAGAGAAAAACGCCTTAAACACTGGAGAATTATTAGGGAAATCAATTGAATCACGTCCAGGCTGTAACAATAATTGTACGCAATCTACTATCCTCGGGAAATTATTTAAGCCAGTCGATTAAGCTCCCGTAGTTGGAAGAACACCTAAAGAATCTATCAAATGTTGTCTGATACAGTTTATTTCAGCTCCATTGTCTATTAAAGCTCGTTGGGTTATTGATTGATTTACCCCAACATCTCTAAATGGTCGTTTATAAAATTTATCAGTATCAATTATTTTAGGTAATTCTGAATTGACGTGAGCTTTGTTCTGGGAATAATCTTGGTTCAGTACCTGACAACAATTTATTTTACACTGTTCTGACTTGCAACAAGTTATAACAAGTAATAACAACGAAGTCGTTTTATACTATTAACATTATCATTATTATTTGAAATAGATGGATTGCCATAACGATACTCTGACTGCTTATTAATATTGGACTTGAAATTAGTATTAAAATTTTTGTTCAGTATTAGATTTAGTATTTTTCTGATTGAACAATCTTGGTTTGGAATATTGAATCAGTTGATTGCCCAAATTATTCATAACTTAACCAACCACCTCTTTCCATCACTGTCATCTGATCCAAGCAACTACTAGGCATTAAATCTTTTAATCGGTCAGCACAGAACAAACTTATTAATTCATCAAAAGTAGTCACGTTTCTACTCTAAATATAATATGATAAAGCTGTATGTAACTTGGCTTCTAGATTTATGTATGTTTGATTGGGAGCTTTTCGAATAGACATAAATTGTTGTCTTAAGGACAGAGGAATAATTCGAAATCCTAGTAATATAATTCTTTTAAATTTATTATAGTCATCAAGTTGGGAAGATGAGAATCGACTTATCATATGTTTACTTCTATCGTTTAATTTGGATAATACAATTTTCGGTTTAATGTTTTTGTCTATCTCGTAAGAATAAAATTGCTTTTCTAAAAATTTAAAATAACCAGGGGAAGTTCAATGGGTGTAAAGCGATCCTCAGGTACTAACTATTTTATTCGATATACCGCTTTAACTACCACCTAAACCTGGCTGGTTCCAAGAGCTGCGGTGATCCGACAATTCGGAAAATGTTCAGAACGGAAATTGTAGCTTTATTCTTTCCTCTCAAAAGCAGATTAGGCAGCTTACTGACGCTGCCAAGAGGCAAGGGACGGTTGACGGTTACGCTAAAAAGTCTCTAAATGACTTTTCCACTAGATAGTAGATAGATAAGTTTTTAAATCAGTCTTAGTGTTTCTTGAGCTGCTTTCAGTCGTTGCCGAAACAACGCTTTTGACATGCGTAAGAATCAGAAATAAATAAACAATTCCTGTCTTTGGCCGCAATTTAATTTTACGGGTTCCTAATTTTCAGAAAATATAACTATAAAAACTGCTTCGCTGAAACGGTATTTGTATACCGGTCCATGTTTGGTTTCACGCAGTTTTTTATCCAGACGCCTTGGGGAAAATTTCCGACCCCCCCCCATTTTAAATTTGTCCAAAATCAATTTGGGAAGAATAATTATTTTTGTGGAAAATAGTAAGGAGCTTTTGAAAAACAAAAAAGTTTGATTTCAATTCTTTTAAATTGGGTTTACTTAATAAAAGAAATTTTAGATATCCTGCAACGGTTTGCATAACGTCAGTAATCAAAATAAAAAAAAAACTAAAAAATCTTTGGGCTCCCCTTATCAAATTTGTGGGTCCGCCATTGATTCACTTGTTTAACAACTGCTATTGTTAATGTACATTGTTAACAAAATGCTTGTTTTTAGAATTGTCACGGACATTTGAACTAGTATTTATAGTAGGGAAACAAAATTTAGGTAACTAAGTGGAAAATGGCAAAATAGCTCCTATTTGCCATTCCATAAAAATATACGTAGTTTATTTTCTGAACTGCAGTATAAAACTAGAGGACCTGATTGAAGAAGGGGCCTGGCCTCCCCGGCCCCATAGCTGGTTACGGTTCTGTCTGGCTCCCCCCCCCCCCCCGTTGATTCTTCAATGAAGATGTCACCATTAATTTAAATATGCTACTTGAATAACATAAGGCTTGTGCTGAAATGTGTCTTTGTTTTCTTCTGACTATTTAATACCGATGCTAATTAAAACTTTACATTTTTGATCGGTTTCTATCTAGTAAGCTTTTCAGTGACATACAAAACCGATTCTCTTCCCGTCCTAGACAGCCGTGCATGGTGCATGGTGCATGGTGCATGGGACATCTGTTCACTGCCGTTCACTTTTTGTTACTTTCTTCGATTTTCTTCTGATTTGCATATTTTTAATAACTTCACATTTTGAGTATCACCGACATCCAACCTCAAATAGAAACACAACTTTTGACACAAATGGTGGATTATTCCTCCCATGTTGTGTCCAATAAATCCACATGTGTTGTGCAATTCTCAACCGCTCATTGTACACAATGGAAGCATCGCATCGATGTTGTCATTTACGAAAGCGACTCCAGCAAAACTGCAGCTCTCTTTGATGATTTAATATTCACATGGGAGAAGACTGGCTGGGCATCGTTCATTAATATTAATCGACCTGTGACGTTGAAAGACGTCACGATGTATTGTGAAAAAGTTTTTGTAAAAAAAACCGAAAACCTGAAATTTTGTAGAAACACGACATATAGACGCATGTGTTACAAAAGTCTACACCTGCACGTACATTCTCCAAAATTCTACAATGTAAGTGCAACTACAACTGCATTTGTACGCTTATGAACGCTACGTGCTCCTAATACAACTGCTATGTATGTATTTTTAATGCAATTGTATGTGTACAGATTTGTATCTTTCCTCTGATTTCTCTTTGCCTCTCCGCTTTCTTTCTCTCTCCCCTCTCTTTCTCCGTCTCTCTCGTGGGTTTCAAGTAGATTCAGTTTTCCAATTTATTTACGTGAGACGTTTGCAGTAAAGACAAAATTCTTCGCTCTTTTTCTCTTTTCTTTTTCTCTTTCTTTGATCAATTGCTTTGAGTAGTGCAAAGGGTATTATTACTTTCTCTTTCTGTCTCTCTTTTTATGTCTTTATCTTTCTTTCGTTCCCCTTAAATAAGCTCTTTATTTTTTTTTACTTCTGGATAAGCTTGTTTTTAGAGAGCCGTTTAATGCATTTGATATTTGAATACATGTTTTCAAACATGTGCTCCCAAGAACGCACATCTCTTTTATAAGCATTTTTTATTATTTATCTCGTTTATATGTATTTAGTGCAACGCCAGTAAGGAAATAAATCTTACAGAGAAGTAATGTCCTTGACTTTTCATGGCTAATAAAAAGACATGATGCATTAGCGGTGATTTAGAAATTAGCATAAAGTTTTCCACAATTGCTTCTTAAATTAATTTCTCTTTTAGTCTGAAAATTTGTTTTTTTTTCTTTGAAGACGCAGTCTACGTGTTTTTCACTTTCATAAAAAATGAACTGATTGAAAGAAAATGGTGATGGTGAGGCTGATGATGATGATGTATTGATCGATGACGATTGATGGGAGTAACAGTAAAAATCATTAAATATGAATCGCTATGATGATTGCAAACTTCTTTACTATTAAATGTTTTCATGTGATATTGATCATTCTCCATCATCCTGCAACCTTCTTCAAACCTGGAAATAATGAAGTGTAAGCATGTAAAGAAGTTACAATTACTTTGTCGGAAATACTTGTTTGTTTAGTGTTGGCAATTTTTTTTTACTTCACTTGGGAGCAAAATTCAATGTTAACAATTTAAATAAAAACGTGATAACGTTTTTCAAAAATCGTTTATAAACTATTAAAGCTCAAAATATAATTGTATTTGTCCAATATATTTTTATCGAGCACCTTCAATATTTTCTAAAACAAAGTTGTTAATAGATCTGTAAATAAAATTCTCGAACAATGGCGTGGAGTGTACATCAATGGTGAGATAGATATGCCGTATTACTGTGGTCAAACAAATCCTTCTGAAAAAATATAAAAAAAATACTTGGAAATAAAAGTGAAATAGTTTGGGTGGTCACTCAAGGGTGGTCGATCGTGAGGGGTACAACTGTACTATTCATTGCATATGGCTGGTCAAACTATGTGCGAAAGAATTAGCATGACAAGAAATGTGAAAAAACAATTCTTCAACAAAGTTTATATTTTTCTTCTCCCGCTGATATAATGTATAAGACCTGGCAAATATTTTTAAAACTAAAAAAGAAGCTTTTTTACAAATTTAGGTGGTCGTATTTTTCACGTTTTTTATAAGTAATATAATTATATATATTTTAAAAGCTTTCTAATTTAATTAAAAAAAAATAATAAAATTTTGTGAATTTCTTTAAAACACCACAACTTTGCAAACACCAACATTATAGACCAGAAGTCTCACATCTCACATCACGTCAGGTGGAACGATACCGTAGCCTATGAAGTTCATCCGAGGCTGGTTAAATTGTTAACTGAAGGGGGCAGAGGCGTAGCGAGGGTTTTTGGCGCCCGGGGCGAAACTATAAATTTTGCGCCCCCCGGCGCCCCCGGGCCCCCCCCGTTGCAATGAAAAAGTTAAAGTTAAACGTTACGTGTCCTATTGTTCTTATCATTTCACTTTTGTTGAGAAAAAGATTCGATGTTTACTTCGTTCATACTTTTGCCGTTCTCTTAAGAACTAAAAGTGTAGGTTTATATGCGTGCGTTTTGGCGCCATCTTTTCGCGATCATATTTGAAAAAAAATGCGGCAAGCAAAAATTTTATTTAAAATACCGTAAAGAACAGAAATAAATTTTTTAAAAATCCACAAAACTCAGTGAGAATAAATGTAATAAATAAATGTCAATAAATGCACACACTGATGAAATTAAATATGGTCCTTAGGCTGTGTGTCATAAACTTGATGTCATAAAGCAAGAGCAGCTTTCAAAACATTGGCTCTACGTCAACGATATGAAATGACTGGTGACTGGAGCATGAAGGGGTCACCAAGTTCCACCTTGCCTGAGCCGGAGATCTGTGCCTAGATTGTGGCTGGTGGGTTTGAAATGAAACACATGAGTGACATGGCTCTCTCCCTTCCTAAGAACCTAACAAGTTTGATGGTGCAGAACAACTAAATGGAATGAAGCAGCAGATATACAACTAGACTGTGGACGATATCCTGATGCAAGGAAGGAAACTACTGTTTTTCTTGCATCTTACGCAAACTTTGAGAGAGAGTTAGTCTAGCATGAATATACTGTATCTTCCTCTTCGGCGCCCCCCCAAAATGGCGCCCGGGGCAGCTCGCCCCCCCTGCCCCCCCCTAGCTACGCCCCTGGAAGGGGGGTCGATATACCGGCCCTTGTCCAATTTATTGAACCTTAATAGTTGGCGGGCTGGAGTGAATCAAGCCTTGAGCTTTCGGCGGCCTCTCTGTCCCAAGTCTAACACACAAACACTCTTTCGCCTCACAAAAACACGTCACGGAACACTACATACAGTCTAAATCGTTAATTAATCCAACCTGGTGTTCAGTCTTAAAATACCTGGTGTAAATGACTATAAACTATTTAATAAAATCAAAATCATCGTCATAAAATGCTGAGGTCCATAGCTGTAAAAAGTTGCCTGGTGTGTTACAAAAAAAGTTGTGAAAAGTTAAAGTTAAGGATGCTTTGCTGCTATTTTGTCAAGAGTTGCAACTATTCTTAATTTGTCCCTTATAACACATTTGGACAAAAAATGTCAAAACAACTAAGACTTTACTCAAGTAAAGTACACAGGAGTCATTCATTGCATAATTAGCAACAGCAGAATTAAATTAGCAACTTGTTTTCTTGTAGCATTCTAAGTTGAAAAGTAGAAGCAGGTCAGTTTGTAAAGGAAATTAAAGACGTGGAGATGTAAAGCAGACCTTTAGCACAAAGGTGCTAAAGTGACCAAGAAATGCGTGCAGTAAATCCGAAAAAGGAAAAATTGTTAGAGCAGTTTCTTATCCAACTTGATAACAAGGTCTAGGAGCTTGAATGATTATGTTTGAAGAGAGGTGTAGTTTTTCCTACGAAGGTGTGTCTGTAAATCAACTTCCCTTCTTAAAAATGTAACACTCTATTTCAAATACCTTGTATTTATTATTTTCATTAATTAATGCCCAAATATCAAGCTGACCAAATCATTATAAAAAATCTCAATAAATCTATTCAAGTCAGTTTCCACTCCTTTGTTGCTTCATGCAGAGTTAAAATACATAAACTTAATGTATTTTCAGCGTTGGAAATTACAAATTTTTCAAGTTCATTAATAGTAAGCCCGGAATATTCAAGGAAACACGTTGTTTTTGTTTGAGTTGGTAGAGTGTTAGCCTTGAATGTGAGAACTTCACGGTTCGACTCACAATCTCTGCCAGGTAGCCCTTTTTATCGGAAGACTTAGCGAGTAACATCAGCGCCATTGAGCTCTGTAAAAGTTGTTCTATAAATTACCCCATTCCATTTAATTTTCATTTCAAAAACCAGGTAATAAGGGCGACATTCTATGACGTGTTTTCATGGCGAGCTCAATAGTGTATCTCCTTTTATGATTGAATATTATTGATTAAAAAGTAAAATCTTTGCTCCTGAGCAGCTATAAATATTTTTGTGCATGGAAACTGTGGATGAAAACGGCAAATTGTAGAATCTTAGATGTAAAATTTATAATGGACATACGAAGGCAACTTGACACATTAATAACATTGAGAGGAAAAGATACAAAGAGATACATCACAGATAATCCACGCACTTAAGATATGTTGACAAATCAAGGAGTATGAACGCATAGAATTATTATACATATTAATTACTGTTCAGCTTTGTTCCGGGTGTCATGGTCACCTGTTAACGGACAAAATATCTCTGGTCAAAAAACCCAAGTACAAAATGTATTCATGACAAAATGTATCCAGGTCAAAATGTTTCCGGACAAAATTGTATGTAACGTTTTATCTGAGATAAAAGTAACTAAACATATTATCTCACATACATACACACATACATACACACATATACATACACACACATGCGCGCGTGCCCACACACGAACACAACTTTTGTTGCCCACGAGGACAGATGAGTTTAATCTTGATGAGTGTCCGATGGACAACCGGTCGTTAGCTACATAACTGGACAATAAAGCAGTGCTCAATGGGCTACTGCTTCTTCCACTGATGACCCCAAAAACAAAAAACACATTCACATACACTCTCACATCCACGCTCATTTCGGTTGTTTTCCTCTTTTAGTTTTGTTCCGTTTCATTTCTTGTATTATGGATTGATTATGGATTTTTCATAACTAAATTGCAATTAATAATATTAATGTTCTTAAATAAATAAGACAAATATTGAGTCTGAAGTATAGTTACAACTTACTAACAGAGTCATGCAAGGTTACCCGGCGTTGCCCAAGTTTTTGAAAATTGTCCCCGTTTTTTGTCCATAAAACGTGAAATAATGAACAGTGTTTTATTTAAATTGCTTAAAACCTTATCCATAGGCTTCTTTATATATACTTTACCTAATAAGAAGTCCATGCATTTTCCCCCAAAGTACGGATGAAGGGATGGATGGATAGACGGATAAAGAAATGGATATATATATTAATATATATGTAATATATGTATGTATGTATGTGTGTATGTATGTATGTATGTATTATGTATGTATGTATGTATGTATGTATGTATGTATGTATGTATGTGTGTGTGTTCACTCCTGAAGAGCTTTTCTGTGGAGGTCATCAGAAGAAAACCCCCCTCGAGCAAACGTTTCGGCTCTTTAATTTCTTGACGTTCTAAGGGGGGCGAGCCACGTTCGACGGACGAACGTCCTCCGGCAGAAAATGTTTTTGTTCTTTTCCGACATCGAATTTCTATCATTCCTTGCATCGTGGCAGATATTTGTCATGCAAATAAACTCGCGACTTTAGAGAAATTCAGACTATTCAAGTGAGAAAACCTTCGACGACATAACGGCTTCGCTTTCGTAGCGGTACTTAATATCGCCACGTAAACAAAGACGAAGCAATTCTATTCTTGCGGAGCGGAGAGAGCGGCTTCTAAATTTGGAAAATCTTCTTTTTTCTCTCTTTGAGACCAAATCCAGAATGAAGCCGATTCTGCTGCTTCAGAAATCTGTTTAATTGCACGGGTCCGCTCTCTGTTAGACATTCCCAGGGCCCGCAGCAACTTTAGCAAAGATTTACCAACCAAACCGCGTGCTCCGACTTCAACAGCAAAAAGCTCAGCTCTTGAGCCATTTGCTTCCAAATCCAACATCAATTCTCTGTATCTTTCTAGTTTCATGATGTTACTGGCCTCCATGTTGCTTTCCCAAGGCACTGTCAACTCGATGAAAAGAAATGTCTTGGCCAGACTCGAAAAAACAACTATGTCTGGCCTTTTTCCACTTTCCTTTATTGAAACTGGGAAGCACTTTTCCGTTTTCAGATCGGCAGAGACCCTCCAGTCGTTCGCCGCATGGAAAACATTCTCTCCTTCCGTGAGGGTTCTTTTTGGGCGATTTAGCTGCGGCAATCCCTCTCTCAAAAAATAAATCCTCCTCCTAGGTTTTACCTCCATTGAGTTGGCTTTTCGGCAGGCCTCTTTTACAAATCCCAGCAGCTTTTGGAGAACAAGGTTGTGGCGCCACGTGTATCTACCATGAGAAAGGGAATAGGAGCAGGAGGAAAGAATATGAATCAATGACTGCGACTGACCGCAGAGCTGACACTCATCGTTCTCAATTAATTTCCATTTCTTTAAATTGCTGGCTGTTGGCAGCTGATCATACATCGATCTAATGAGGAACGATAGCCGCACTGGAGCATAGCGCCATATATCTTCCCATGACAGAGACCGCTGAACTGTCTCCTCCCATCTGGTCCAGTCGCCTTGCTGTTACAATTGTGCGCTCTTCACAACTCTCTCGCTTTCTATCGCTTGCTTTCTGTCCTGAACAATCAAGTCTGATCTTTCCTGAGCGTTTGCCTTGGACCACCAGAGATGGTGGTTCCATCCAACACCATGCCGCCCCAACTGAACTGCTCCGGTCTTTTCAGTCCACTGGAGCGAAACCGTGGCATTCTCTATTTCAACCCTAGCATTCCATTTGGTTCCTGAGATTAGAGTTGGTTTTACCTCAGCGACTCTCTGATCCGTTGAATTATCGAGCATCATCTGAGTTCTCAGTTTGCTGATCTTGAAATCTTCAACAAAAGACCGCAATGGAAGTCTCAGCTTGGCTGTTTTGCCGTAGAGAGCCACAGACGTCAATCCCGGAGGCAGACCCAACCATTGACGTGTAAAACGAGCTATCTTTCTTTCTAGTTTCTCCACAACTTGCAGACCAATTTCATAGACTGTCAAAGGCCAAAGCAGTCTTGGCACTAAAACAAATTGCAAAATCCACACTTTGAACCTGCTCTGAAGCGGAGCAGCATTAATGCTTTCCATGGAGACAGTTGCCATACGGAGAATAGAAGCACCCTGATCAACGTCATTCAGGGATTTACAATACCATCTCCCGAGACTTTTCACTGGTTCGTCGCTCACTTTTGGAATCTTGTTACCATCAACAGAGAAAACGGTGTATTCGTCAATTTTACCGCGACGCAGGGAGAGACTTCTCGATTTAGATGCTTTAAAACTCATTCCGCACCATTTGAGTAGATCGCTGAAGACATCAAGTGTCCGTCTCATTGAAATACACTTATTCAAACTAATTGTCGTGTCGTCCATGAAAGCTCTCAGAGGTGGCATGAAAATACCTCGGCCGACATAAACATCTTCTACCCTTGCACCAACTGAATTCAGAAGTAGTTGCATTGCTAGCACGAATAATATGGGAGAAATAGAGCACCCCATGGCGATACCGACCTGAAGACGAAACCAATCGGTTGAACACGTCTTTGTCGATAATCTCAGGTGAAAATCTTGAAAATACTGTCGTAGAATATCCATAACGAACTTTGGAACATGGTGCATCGTCAAAGCTCTCCAAATCAGCTGGTGACGAACCGCTCCATAAGCATTTGCAAGATCAAGCCAAACGACGTGCAAACTGAGTCGATTCTGTTTTGCTTTTTTTATAGACTCCCAGATCATGGTAGAATGTTCGATGCAACCAGGAACACCAGGGATTCCTCCTTTCTGAATTGACTTGTCTATGTAGTCGTTTTGTGTTAGATAGCTCGTCAACCTCTTGGCAAGCACAGCAAAAAATATTTTTCCTTCAACATTGAGAAGAGAAATTGGTCTGAACTGATTGATGTCGACTGAAACTTTCTCCTTTGGTATAAAAATGCCTTCAGCTTTTTGCCACTCTTTATCAACAGACCCGGAAGTCCAAGCAGACTTGAGCAATGAATGTAAAACTTTCAACACACCCGGACATTTTTTATACACCAGGTATGGTACACCATTTGGACCTGGAGCAGATCTATTTCTTGTTTTTCGGAGGAATTGGGATATGTCAAAAATTGAAATTACTCCCTCGTTGAAAGCAACCTTTGGAAGAGGAATCTCGGGAAGATCTGATCTTTCAGCTAGTTCTTTATCGCCCAAGGGGTCAATGAAAGCAGCTCGGAAGTGATGATCAAGCTGCTCTTTACTGACTTGCAGAGTACCTGACTTTGGTGGATCGAGCAAGCTTTTACCATAACGGAATGGATCTCTGACAAACTGGAATCTTGCCTTCCTTTGTTCTCTTTTCTTTACCCGCAAACGTTCAGCTCGCAAGAGTGCACTCAATCGTTGCCTCAAGTCATGTCGTAATGCTGAGAGCCCTGGTTTCTCGTTGTCTGGAGCTCTCCTCCATTGTTGACGAAGTCGTTTTTTTTCCTTTTTGAGTCTAGCAATCTCTCGTTGTCGCCTTGAAATATGAGTTTTTTCGCCTCTGTCCATGAGAACTTTTTTCTTGGAACCGAACATCTCTAAACACTTGTTGTAAATGGTGTCAGTTAGATTGTTCACTTGAAACATTGGAAATTCTTTCATCTGCACTTTGAGAAGCTTGGAAAGTATCTCGTCGAGCTTCGACCAATCCACTTTGTGAGCAGCAGCGGGGAAGTTAATTCTAGCCCGAGGTGGCCTATTCTCGTCGCTATCAGTATCGTGGAACCTGTCGGGGCTGTGGTTGGCATCCGGCCCGACTTGGCCCGGCGTTTTACCTGAAGCAATGCTTGCTTCAGTACGATGATCCTGTACAGCTTTAAGCAGGCAACCCATTTTCGTACGGTGAACCTTCATACCGCGGCTTGTTGCGAAACCTCTACCGCACACACACTCATGAAGTGTTCCCCCATTAGGGTCCGTTGGAAGAGCAAGGTCGATGGCCGTAGGTCCGATTGTGAGCTCATCATACTCCCCCTCCTTTCGGTTGGAGCTCTGGGGGCATAAATTCGATTTCGTTGTCGCAGCTAGATGATGTATGTATGTATGTATGTATGTATGTATGTATGTATGTATGTATGTATGTATGTATGTATGTATGTATGTATGTATGTATGTATGTATGTATGTATGTATGTATGTATGTATGTATGTATGTATGTATGTATGTATGTATGTATGTATGTATGTATGTATGTATGTATGTATGTATGTATGTATGTATGTATGTATGTATGTATGTATGTATGTATGTATGTATGTATGTATGTATGTATGTATGTATGTATGTATGTATGTGTGTATGTATGTATATATATATATATATATCATTTTTTATCCGTCCTCTATCCATCCACACTTTCATCCATACATCCATCAATTCATCCGTCCATCGATCCTTTCATTTATCCATCCTACCATTCAACTCTAGACCTCCGTGTGTACCAATCGTTGACAATAATTTAACTGATTTTATGTATAAAATTACATTTTGTGGGTAAGCTCTTTCTACTTTTAGCTTTTTTTATTCTTTTAACAATTATATATTACTCCGCATTTTCGCATTTCAAAATTAATCCCCGTTTATTCATTAAACCAAATTTATTCGTTAAGCAACAAATTAAATTTATTTGTTACTTCACACTTTTTAATTTATATTTAATAAAAATAAAATATTACATTCGTAGAACGTCTCATTGAAGTTCAACATAGTAATACAGGTGTTTGCAAGAAGATACATACATGTTAGCCACGTTCACACGCGCAACTGTGTACGCAATACAAACTTCTCAGCCTAATTTTTCACTCCGATGTTGTAAAGTGCTTGATATTTATAAGCGTTTAAAAAGTCCCACATAAACCGTTCACCGATAACATTAACTTTTCCCGACACGAATCAAGCAAAGCAGAAAATGCTATGTGGCAGTATGGTATCGTGGTAGTATGGTATCGGGGTAGTATGGTATCGTGGTAGTATGGTATCGTGGTAGTATGGTATCGTGGTAGTATGGTATAGTGGTAGTATGGTATCGTGGTAGTGTTATCGTGGCAGTATGGTATTGTGGTAGTGTGGTATAATGGTAGTTTGTTATCGTTTTAGTATGGTATCCTGGCAGTATAGTTCACACGCGCAACTGTGTACGCAATACAAACTTCTCAGCCTAATTTTTCACTCCGATGTTGTAAAGTGCTTGATATTTATAAGCGTTTAAAAAGTCCCACATAAACCGTTCACCGATAAAATTAACTTTTCCCGACACGAATCAAGCAAAGCAGAAAATGCTATGTGGCAGTATGGTATCGTGGTAGTATGGTATCGTGGTAGTATGGTATCGTGGTAGTATGGTATCGTGGTAGTATGGTATCGTGGTAGTATGGTATCGTGGTAGTATGGTATCGTGGTAGTATGGTATCGTGGTAGTATGGTATAGTGGTAGTATGGTATCGTGGTAGTGTTATCGTGGCAGTATGGTATTGTGGTAGTGTGGTATAATGGTAGTTTGTTATCGTTTTAGTATGGTATCCTGGCAGTATAGTATCTTGGCATTATGGTATCTTGGCAGTATAGTATCGTGGTAGTGTGGTATCGTGGTAGTGTGGTATCAAAGACGTAGCCAGGGGGTGGTTTTTAGGGTTCAAACTTCTGCCGAAATAAAACTTTAAAATATTTCCTTAGGTTCTTAGGTTATAATGCAATTCATTTTTTGTGAAAATGTAGTTGGACTAAAATTAGACATATGCGAGTATTTCCCGGTCATCGGGCATTTTTGCAGGAAAACTTAAATCAATCAATCAAATAAAATTTTTATAGCGCTATTTCCGTAGTGTTCAATAGCGCTCAAACTTGACTAAGTTTTGGAAATTTTCTTGGAAAATAATATCTGCCCCCAGAGCCGTCAAGAGGGGGCTGACGGGGATTTCGCCACGGGCCTCCCGCTGGGCTGAGGGCCTACCACAGTGGAAAATTTTTAAATTAGATTGTATTGGAGTCAGAAAAACTGCTTTTCTTAAAATGTATAACAGATCTTAAAAATTATTACAGAGTGATTTAAATTTGAACTCTCATGCAGCTCATTCATTGTAACACATTAACACATATTCCTCTCGCCAGAATCGCCAAAATTTGACAACTTTATTTTATTTTTCCGCCTGATTGAAAATCCATCAAACAGCACAATTTATTTGTGATCTACAAATCGATTCGACCTTTGAATGAAACCAGATATATCGATTATTAATTTCCATCTCTCTTCATTCTCATCTTCCCAGATATAAAATATAAAACTAAGGTTCTTCTAAATCATCTTCGCCTTCATGGTAACATGGGATATAAACATAAATAATAATGACTTCTACCAGCCAATAATTATTTAATATACAAAATAGGAATGACTCTTTTGACTCGCTGCAATAATTGAGAAGAAATCTCTACTGTGAATTGTATAACACAGTTATTTATTTCAATTATACGATATATTTATTTCAATTATACAATATATTTATTTCAATTATACGATATATTTATTTCAATTATACGATATATTTATTTCAATTATACGATATATTTATTTCAATTATACGATATATTTATTTCAATTATACGATATATTTATTTCAATTATACGATATATTTATTTCAATTATACGATATATTTATTTCAATTATATATCGTATGTGCTGGTGTGTAAATTATAGCATACAAACAACTTAGAATAAATATTTTCTGCTGTACTGATTTTGTTCACAAACTTGTTTTGTTATTAAGCGATTAATCAGTTTCAGTTAAATTCAATTACTGAAATAATTTTGCCAGTTTCTACATTTTAACAGACTTTTATTTAGGTTACAATATCTGTTTGTGTGTGGCTTTCTCTGTACGCAAATCTTGCAAGTAAAATTTAACCAGCTTTTTGACTAGCTAGAAAGCTGATACTTTCAGCATAGCTTTATATTGGATGACAATACATATTTCAATTAAAAAAACTTAATTTGAACATCTTTCGTATTTCTAAATCGAGTGTATTTGAAATAAAAGTTTGTGTTAAAAAACTCGTTTTTTCCTTTACTTGTTATTTTTATTTGTAATTTTTTTTACAAGGATTTACTATGATTCTGAACACGATAATAATAATTATGATAACTAGAGCCCTAGAGGCCCACGAAAGCAAGTTTCCCGGGCTTCATTCTTCCTCTCAACGGGCCTCTCCAGGTCATCTGAAATTTTTGAGAAAGGTTAATACCTTTTATAAAAAATATTTTCTTGAACCCTTCCCAACCTGGCTACACCCATGTGTGGTGTCGTGGTAGTGTGGTTGGTATCCAGGGCCACCAAAAAAAACTCGGGCCCCATGGAAATAATTAACCTTCGGTCCCTTTCAAAAACCAATCTTATCGAAAAAAATATTATTTGCTTTTTCATTTGATTTAATAGCCCTGCATGCTCTGTGTAAGACGTTTAGTGCAAGACGTTTAGGTATCTAATGTATCTATAACATATCTAGAAGACAGAGAGACAAGAAGTCTTAAGACTTTCGTCTAATTTACTCTACTCTACTCTACTCTACTCTACTCTACTCTACTCTACTCTACTCTACTCTACTCTAATTTACTCTACTCTACTCTACTCTACTCTACTCTACTCTACTCTACTCTACTCTACTCTACTCTACTCTACTCTACTCTACTCTACTCTACTCTACTCTACTCTACTCTACTCTACTCTACTCTACTCTACTCTACTCTACTTTACTTTACTTTACTTTACTTTACTTTACTTTATTTTACTTTACTTTACTTTACTTTACTTTACTTTACTTTACTTTACTTTACTTTACTTTACTTTACTTTACTAATATAGACAGATAAAACAAATTATACGTAGAAGATGAAGGAACGTTATGACAACTGTTACTCTGTACCATAGGCAAATTGTTAGGTCTAAGCGTTTGGACCACGTAACTACCTGTAAAGTGCCAAATGACATGGGTTTTTTTTGCAACGAAAGGGGGTCCGGATCCCCAGGACTCTCCTTGTACCCGCCCCTGGTGTCTTGGTGGTGTACTATATTGTGGTAGTATGAAATCGTATAAACTGTCTATTTAACGAATGAGCATACTAAAATTGACCAGGTTGTACGATTGTGTGTTGTTACGCAGTTTAGTGACGTATATAATTAATCACTACATAAGACTCAACAACCTAAAACTGCTAATATAATGATACTTCAACTAGTTGTAAGAGAATGAATTAATTAAGAAGCTCGCAATGTCCTTATTACAACCTGCTTTTGCAATCTTCGCAAACGGTTCTCGTCAATAAAAAAAAACTTATTCGCTACTGCAAACGAGTGGTGGTACTACTAATGGCCATTGAATCCATTTAAAAACATTCCCATTCTAGCCCAGGACTTTGAACTTTCATCTCTCTCACTGACCTTAATTGATGACCTTGACAGAACTGTCTTTCTAGGCCCAAAGCCTTTTTCTCCAGGCTTCGTTTTCTTTCTTTCTTTCTATCTTCCTTTCTTTCTTTCTTTCTTTCTTTCTTTCTTTCTTTCTTTCTTTCTCTCTCTCTCTCTCTCTCTCCTCTCTCTCTTCCTTATTATCTCCCGAGTTATGACTATGATAACGGTTTTTAATTATTATAAATAGTCCAATCACCTATTTACTCACCGAGACTCACTCGATGTGTTGACACAAGTTCGGCCACCTCTTATCTGCCTGCTCATCTGTCCGCTTGTATGTATGCCTGTCTGTTTATCTTCTGTTGGTTTCCAAGCACGTTGATTACTCGATCGCTTGCTTCACTCTCCCTTTCACATTAATGTAATAATAATATAGATGTCTCAAAGTCGTATTGGTGATGCAACTACTTGCATATGACGTAACTGATTAACAATTAATTTTCATAAAGTCCCATAAAATCCCATGTAATGTAAATGTAAATCCGCATTCTCGTAAATCTTGACACATCACCACAAGCCAGCATCGATCCAGTAAGGCGCCAAAAGATGACGAAACCATGAGCAGTGCAAAACAAAAGACATTGAAGACAATGAAGAACAGATGGATTGATCAGCCGATCACAATGAGCATATATCCACGTACAATGTGCAGCACTGTCCATTGCACGTGGGTGCTTACATTTACGTTGAATGTCACCGAGTGTGAGTTGACGAGCTGAAAGTTCCAGGACATCCACACACACACACACACACACACACACACACACACACACACACACACACACACACACCTACACACACACACACACACACACACATGGTGCACACCTAGATACCTACGGTAAGGAAGCAGCCACAAAGCTGTCACGATTGGTTATTGCTCGTGCACGCGTACACTACAAAGATACACACACGTACATACACACAGAGACGCATACAAATACATGCATACCACAATCGCATAAATCTATCCAGTGTTGCTCGAATTCTTGATGGAGTTGCTTGTAATGATGATGATGATGATGACCATGATGATAATGAGAGTGGTGGTGGTGATAATGATGATATTGGTGATGATGAAGTATTGACGGTATTGGAGAAACCGCATGGCTAGCGATAATTTGTGTGTAATTGTACACGATGAATAGCAGTAGTATAGTAACATGAAATTAGTGATGTTTAAAAATGATAAGAAATTCTGTATTCGATCGTTGACTAACTTTCGAAATAGAATTGCTGTATATTTCAGATGATAGTTAGTGGATAAAATTAATAAAATTATCACAAATAATGCTAAAATGTTAGCATATTAATAAAATTTCATACAAATGTCTTACTTTCGTTAAGTAAATTTAAATGTGAAGGTGGAATTCATTGGTTAGCAATTTATATGCGAGATTTTGAAATGGCCAGCTATTGATGAAGTAATTATTGATGAAGCTTTAATAAGACACTGAGATAGAGTCAAGTTCCAGTTGTTGTAGTCCTTGTAGTGCCAGCAACCAGGTAGGATCAGGTGTGTACAATTGAGGATTGTGGAGCCCTATAATTCGGGTATGAAATTAATGATAATCATTTTCTGAATTTGTTTCATTTACATATATTTACCTTTTACCATCGTCTCATACTTTACTTTACATCATCATTTCAACCATTTCGTGCTTTCACAACATTTCTTTTTTATTTGTTTCTTCTCTCACCCTTCTCTCCCTCTCTCTCTCTCTCTCTCTCTCTCTCTCTCTCTCTCTTTCTCTCTCTCTCTCTCTCTCTCTCTCTCTCTCTCTCTCTCTCTCTCTCTCTCTTTCTCTCTCTCCCTACCTCCATATCTCAGCATCTTTCTATTTCCTCTTGTGTTTTATCTTTAAAATACGTGATGCCTTTCAAATACTTTCACTAATTCTTGGCAACATTCAAATACACATATCCTCTCTTTATGTTTATCCTTCCTCTCTCTCACATCTTTCTCTATCTCTCCCCCTCTCTCTATCTATCTATCTATCTATCTCTCTCTCTCCCTCTCTAAATCTCTCCCTCTCTCTAAATCTCTCCCTCTCTCTGACACCCGATCTTAAACTTCTTTCCCTCTTCTACCGCGAAAGTTCAAGTGTGTTATCTACGAAGAAGTTCATTGCTAGTTACGTAGGTGTTGTCTGGTAATTACTGAGTAATTTACAACTTATATGTAGCTGAAGTCTGCCGATCCAACGGGAATTATCTCTTAGTGATAATAATAACAATAATAATAATAACAACAATAATAATAATAATAATCATCATCATAATAATAATCATCATCATCATCATCATTGCTATTATTTCATTAATTTGCTCGCGAGATATTTCTAACCCTCTCCCTCCCTTTTCATCCCAGACCCTCTCTCTCTCTCTTTCTCTCTCTCTCTCTCTCTCTCTCTCTCTCTCTCTCTCTCTCTCTCTCTCTCTCTCTCTCTCTCTCTCTCTCTCTCTCTCTCTCTCTCTCACTCTCTCTCTCTCTTTCTCTTTCTCTTTCTTTTTTATTCTCTTTCATTCTCTTTCATTTTCTCTCTCTCTCATTGTACTTAGATATAATTAGACAATCGTTCTATTTCGACCTTGAATGGATTCGGAAGGATTTAATATTTTTATCGTTCCTCGTTTCATAGTTTTTACAATTACTAAAAGTAATTGTATTTTATAATATTATACATACCAGGTGTGCAAGATATATATATATATATATATATATATATATATATATATATATATATATATATATATATATATATATATATATATATATATGTATATATATACATATATATATACATATATATATACATATATATATATATATATACATATATATATACATATATATATACATATATATATATATATATATATATATATATATATATATATATATATATATATATATATATATATATATATATATATATATATATATATATATATATATTTACAGAATCAATGAACTTTTAGTTGTGTAATTATTTGAATCAGCAACACAATTGGTACAATTTACGTCCTCAGTCGTACTTATTTGCCAACATATCAGACTGGTGCTCCAGGATCTCTGTGCGTATATGTTTTGTACAGGTGTGCATGTGGGTTTGAGTTTTATTATGTTTTTGTTTATTATACACGTACACGTACACAATAAGAAATGCATTCTGTACTTTTGCCTGGAAGGTTTTCGTTCAGTTGCCTTTTTCTAGGTCAGTTTTTATCTTTACAAGTGTGTGCGTGTATGTGTGTTTATGTATACTATTTATTATTTATGTAGGTCACAATATTATGGAACATCCTCATAATTCTCCACACTATCCATCTAGAGTTTATAATAATTATCAATTCAATACATGCATGTGTATGTATATTGCTTTATTATCATCCCATGAAATCTATAATGTGTACTACTTTTTCACTAACTTCTGCATGAATTTATTTCAGTTAGAAAAACTTCCATCAAAATTAATGTAACGGATAAAGTCTTTCCACCAAAAGTACGGAAGGATCCTATGAGCCTATTAACCATAAGTACGGAGGTAGCCCATTAAATATAAGTACGGAGGGGAGACCACCCACAATAAGTATTTAAAATACAGTGGTTGTTACATCGTCACGACAATCATCACCATCGCATTACTTACGAGCCTCATTACCATACGTGGAGAAATATACTTTCAACTCCCATCATTCGCCCACCATCATCGTTGTCATCTGTGTTCGCATTTTTAAGCGTCTGAAAAATACAACAAGTGAACCATTACAACAAGTGAACCATTAAAAACTTCGTTTTCCAAAAAAAATCCTTTATTCTTCTATTATATTTATTCTTCTAGCTTCTATTTTTTGCAAATCATTTTTTATAATAATAATAATAATAAGTATATAAAATCGAAAAACATTGACCACAGTCTTCTAAATACTTGATATATGAAGTATGTGAGAATTGAAAATATAAGAAACTTTCTAATCAATATGGAAAAAACAAATGGTTTTTTTATTATAATTTTTAAATTGAAAAATTAAATATCGCTTTCTTTCAATAAAATCAAAACTGATGGTTCAGTTCTTTACAGAAAATTTGTATTTTTTTTAAATTAATTTTATTCTATATTTCATTCAACTTTAATCCAACCGATCTCAAAATTTAATAGAATAAATAAATAAACCCATTAAAGTTCAGCTCGATTGAATTACGGAAAGTTGGTTTTCCTAAGCGTCAAAGGGTTCCAAAGTAGGCCGTATGAATTAAGCAAGGAAACAAGCAAACACGGTGAAGATAATATAGAGAACTATCGTAGTACCCGGCGTTGCCCGGGGTTTTTAGAGGTTTTTCTAATGCTTGTCTTTTTCCCTCCCGTTTCCTTCCCCACTTGTTTTGCCGCTCCTGGTATCTTTCCCGCTCCCGCTCCCGCTCGCTTTCCCGTTTCCGATCGCTTTCCCGCTCCCGGTCACTTTTTTTCCCGATAGCTCTTTCGATCTTGGTCGCTTGGTTGCCCGGTGTTTTTAGAGGTTTTTTTAATGATTGTATCTCTCGTTCCCGTATTCTTCCCCGCTCCCGGTCGTTTTCCCGTTCCCAGTCGCTTTCGCGCTCGTTCTTTCGATCTCAGTTGCTTTTCCGTTCCCGTGTGCTTCCCCGTTTCCGCTCATGTATATACATACATATATATATAAATATATATATATAAATATTATATATATATATATATATATATATATATATATATATATATATATATATATATATATATATTCCTTAAGGCACGCTCCATTAAAAATAATGGCCCATTTTGCGTTTATCAGTTTTCGCGACAAAGCCTCAATAAATCGTAACTTAGAAGACGAAAGACAATTTTTGATGTCAGTCATTTTATTATTAGCTGGACATTGGCTGACTGCAGTTTCGGAAAACTTTTTTCCATCCTCAGAGCCCGAAAATAAAGTAACTATTTAACAAAATAAAATGAACGTACCACGTAATATAAATGCAAAAAACAGAACAGAAATCAAAACGTCGAAGGGCACAACTGAAATGTAAACAAATTAGGTAACATGAATGGAAGCAGGTGTAGTTAGTAAGTATGTTGCTATGATAGGGCGAAAGTTGTTATTAAAAGGTGAAATGAGAAATTATTGAAAATATTTAGTAATATATGGTAAAATGAGGCTTATAACTATAAATGAAATATAACTATTGTTACACGGTATCGGAAAGGAATGAAGAATCAATCTCTATCGGTATCTTTTTTATCTCGTTTTCGACGAGAAGTAATATTAGGATTATTAATGATATCAGGAAAGATGTGTTTATTAGGCGAACTTGCATTATTAAGGGCTGGTGAGGAATCGTGGGACGGTTGAGTGGTAGTATCTTCAGAAGAGCTGTTGCGAAATTATTTTCTAACGTTGCGTAATCGTTCCGTATTGTCTGAGGTCGTTTGATTTTGATATTATTCTGTTTGATTTCTGTCTACTATTTACTTGTCCTCTTTTCTACTGTTCACCTGGGGCTCTGAAGATAAAAAGTTTCTTTTCGAAACTGCAGTCAGCCCAAGTACAGATATAAATAAAATGGCAGACATTAAAAAAGATTTTTTTTTCAAAGTTTCGCTTAATTAAAAATATTTTGCACAAACTGATAAACGCCAAATGGGCCATCGTTTTAAACGGAGCATGTCTTAAAGAACAAATTACGCCAGAATACGTTCAAAATATATATATATATATATATATATATATATATATATATATATATATATATATATATATATATATATATATATATATATATATATATATATATATATATATATATATATATATATATATATATATATATACTAGCGGGGTGCCCGGCATTGCCCGGGGCTTTTTAGAGGTTTTTCTATCGTTTTTCTCTCACGCTCTCGTTTCCTTTCCCGCTTGCTCTCACGCTCCCGGTCGCTTTCCCACTTTTCGACCACCTAGAGCTCTAAAACTATATATATATATATATATATATATATATATATGATAATATATATATATATATGTGTGTGAAACACTGCGTTGAAATGTTTCAAGAGCCTACAAATAGGATGACTAACTGTCACCACAGGTAACGCAAATATTTATAAGACTCTACTAGGAATCGAACCCACGTGTCTACGGCAACACCGCCTCGCCTAAATGCAAGCGCTCTTACCAACTGAGCCACCGACCATCACCAAAAAAATGATGGCTAGAAGTCTCAGTCTTTCGGAGCTACTTAACATTAGACTACGACTATGATAGGCTCAGATATATATATATACATGTATGAATTTCTATCTGTTGCATTTTCCTATAAAAAGGACATAATTGCACCTCTTTGTTTTTCCATTATAACTTTTTAAAATAATTTTAAAAAAATATTCTAAATAGCCTACCACCTATCCTCAGACCTACCAAATGTACACAAAACATTTCATAAAAAAGGGGGAAACGGGAGCGAGAGAGCAAGCGGGGAAGGAAACGGGAGCGAGAGAAAAACAATAGAAAAACCCCGGGCAACGCCGGGTACCCCGCTAGTTTTAAATAAATGATTTAAACTATTACGATAGTTAAAAGAATGGAATGATACACAGATCTAAATAATACTTGAAAATTTTCAAACAGAGACAGAATAGTAGTTAAATTAGATGGACCTTTCACTTGAGAAATTAAAACATCTTTAACACTTAGTGGAACGTGATACAACAAAAATCAACGATTTTTTAAGTAAATAAATAACTAAATAAAACAAGGAAGAGGACAACTAAACACATTAAATGTTTAATAATAGGTGAACACTGAACACGTAGCTATACCAAGGGGCATTGTACAAACTTTGTAAACGACGTTGAGAACAACAAGGAAAGGCAAGTGTATGGGAAATACCACGAATTAAGACAAGCTATTGCAACCGCCGGGCACTAATCTAACACTAATCAATCCCCTCCTGAAATAAAACTTGAAATTATTTTCGTTTGGTTTTAATGTGATTAAATTATTGTGAAAATGTGGTTGAACCACAGATATCTATGAATATTTCCCCCAACTCCCGGTCAACGGAAATTTTATGAAAAAGTTAATACCTTTAGATAAAATAATTTCTTTGACACTCCCCGAAACCAAAACCTAGCTACGTCTAATCATACATACACACACGATTACTTAGATACATATATACGTTAAACAAGCATATTATTATGGGAAACCGTGCATGAGGATGTAAGACTAAATAAACTAAACTTATCTTCTGAATTTGATTTCGTTTTCCATTTGGAGAAAATTTCACACAACATACTTTTTAATGTACACTGTTATCTCTATTATATTTTTATTTTTATGCATATCAAGGTGTGATAAATCATCACTGACAAAAAGATGCAAAAAAAGGTTATGTATGTGTGTGTGTGTGTGTGTACGCAGCACGCAATGCTGGCAAGTGTGACCTAACTTTGTAGCAGCTTAGCATAACTTAACATAGACATGAAGATTCAAACAGATTGACGATGGATATCAATGAATATTGAGAGAGGGAAGTTTTATTATTAAATTTATTAATACGTAAAAATAATAATAGTGAATAGTTACCATAATGATGATAAGGTTGCAGTAGCAGCTTATAGTAGTGGTATAATATTTTGGCACGTCGACAAACTGTAATAAAGAAACAAAGGAAGAGACACGGATAAGCAAACTCACTAAACCGACATCCCAGGGCACATGAAAAACGCACATGCACACATACAAACACACTCAACAAAGTTACGTACTTCTATAAACACAGACATGCACACAAACACACAAACTTGCTCCCAACATTTGCTGTTCATGGAATGTACACTTACACTACGCACGCTTATGTATGTCGGTGTCCTTGTGTGTGTGTGTGTGTTCATCATTTTCTGTTGTGTACATTTTTAGTGAAATGATTCAGCATACAGATTCGATGATGATGATTGTGAATATTAATATTATCATTAATATTATTATCGCGGTAGCTAATGTGGTGTCGTGATGATAACGGTCGAGGTATGAAGTATGAATCACATAGTAGCGGATGTATTAATCACATTAATCACGACATTAATGGCTACGAAGGAGGTGATGATGATAGTCGGGCCAAAAATGGAGACAAATCGTAGAAGAAATTATGACATCTATATTAAGAACTGCATCATTGACTGTAAAGATGTTCATATCTAACTGAAGCACGGGTGTTGATTGAACCAAAACGACCCTCTTCAACATCTCTCTCTACCCCCTAGATATATACACACACAGAACACACACACATATACATACACACACACATATACATACACACACACACACACACACACACACATATATATATATATATATATATATATATATATATATATATATATATATATATATATATATATATATATATATATATATATATATATATATATATATACACACACACATATAATAAGTGTGTTTAATGTTGACACTATGTCTCCATACTGTACATTTATGTTGGTCAATCACAGTGGCGGATCTACGGGGGGCGATAGGAGAGATCTCTCCCCGAATGCATTAATTTAATATGTTTTTTAGCCAAAAATCAAGTCCCCACATATTTTTACACACTTTTACTTAACTTGATTTCTCTGTCTGTCGTCAAATGTTGCAATCGATTTTAAACTAACTTCCTGATGAGCTAGAGACTTTAAAATTTAAACCTCCGAACTGATTAACAATGCTTTCTATCAAATTTTCGGATCGATTGGACAAAATTTAATTAAACAATTATTTTTGATATTTTCGTCGAACTATTTATTGTCTATGCTAATATGCTCGTTGTTTATGTAACATAATGTGGCCTACACAATAGATTACATAAAAGTGTGTTTTTAAAAAACTTTGTTTTTTGATTCACTTGTTTTCAATTAAATATTCTTAGAAACTAAAATCTTTTATTTTACCCAAACGCAACTTAAAATATAATTTCAACTCATTTAAATTAATGACAATTAATTAAATGAACTAATATAGAAAAACCATTGCTTCAAAAGTACCGTTCAGTTTCAGAAATGTGTGACAAGGATTTATTTGAATCAAATTATTTTTTTTTTATAAATATTCTGCCAACAAATCACTGAAAAAAGTTTTCCTTTTTGGGAAGGTTAAAAACTTGGATGAAGTCATCCATGACCATGGGGGAAGATAGGTTATCAGAATGTACATGCAGATACTATAAAGATTAAAACTGAAGATATATTTTAAAGATTTGCTTCTAGTAGTGTAAAAGAAATTAAAACTTTGTTTGTGATTGTTTTGAAACGTTACTGTTTATTAGTGTTTATTGTTAGGTTTAGTGATTGATTGGTTTTATTTGTTACATTTTTCGGTTAATTTTCTTTTTATAAAAAATTGTAAGTAAAAATTTTGGGTGTATTATTTTCTGGTTTTCAATAATGACAGTTAGGCCTAACATTGAAGAATGGGGTTTAATTTTATGAAAAAAAAAATTTAATTTTTGCTCCTTTCCCAAAATAATTTCTAGATCCGCCACTGGTCAACCATTGAGATGCTGAATGTATGAATGTATGTATGAATGAATGTATGAATGTATGTTTGAATATATGAATGTAGACGTCGATGACTTTGGACTTGCCCGGTAGCGGCTACAATAACATCTACGAAGAAAATTAAATGATAAAGAGGTGGTGACGATGATGATGATGAAGAGGTGGTGATGATGATGATGAAGAAGTCGTGATGATGATGAAAAGGTGGTGATAATGATGAAGAGGTGGTGATGATGATGAAGATGTGGTGATGATGATGATGATGAAGAGGTGGTGATGATGATGACACTAGCAAGGATTGTGGCAGGAAATGGTCTCTGAACTTTTTAATTAATCGAAAACGTTTGATCAAATAATGATGGTAATAATAGGAAAAATAATAATTATAACAATGGTAAAGATGTTAGTATTTATAATCCTTATTATTTTATTATGATTAAAAATATTTCATCACAAGATTTTACAGCTAAACATTTTTAGATAATAAAGACTAAGATGTTAATTATGAAGTCGAGGAAGATGAAGTTTGAGTTTGGCAACTGTGATGATTATGATGATTATAGGTCGAAAGAGAGCAGCGGTGATACAAATAAAACCTAAGAAGAACCGAGTGAGGAGAGAGATATGGAAAAGAAAGAGGAGAATTCTGCTTTCTGGAAGAGATGGAAGACAGAGAAAACAGAGTGCGTGGAAGTAGGAAAGAACAACAAAACTACTGAGAGAAAGAGAAAGAGAGAGAGAGAGAGAGAGAGAGAGAGAGAGAGAGAGAGAGAGAGAGAGAGAGAGAGAGAGAGAGAGAGAGAAGCAGCATGCACCGGAGAAGAATGGAGTGAGTGAAAGAAATGAATAAAATGCAATAAAGAAAAGACTGCCAGGTTATTTATTCATAAGAGATTTCATCCTTACAGCATTTTTATGTGCTTGCGTGTGCACGTTTGCATGTACGCGTGAATTTGTTTGTTTCAATTTCAAAGTTCGAGTACACGGACCTGCACATGCCAATAATAAATGAGTGTTATGTCTAAGACTTCCTCGTTATTACCATCATCATCAACATTACGATCATCACCATCATCATTTCCATAATCACCACCATCATCGTCGTTATCATCATCACCATCATCAACATCGTCGTCATCACTATCATCACCATAATCATCATCATCATCATCACAATCATCATTATCATCACCATCATCAGTATCATCATCATCATCACCATCATCATCGTCATAGAAGTCATCGCTGTTGCACTACCGACATTGTGTAGCATCTCATTTGTTAAATGTTCAAAGAAATGCATGCACACTCAAACATCTAACCACACAAGCACGCCAACACAAACATCCACCAAAAACACGTACACACCACACAAACATCTGCTTCAACTTCTGGCCATGGCTGTAGCGATTGGCTGATGATATGCCGTATACAATGATGAGATACATACAGAGTATATAGAAACGCTATATATATATATATACACGTATGTAAATATGTGCAATAAAAAATTACTTTCTTAGATTTATTCAGTCGGTTATCGATCAGTTCAAATGTTAACGCTAACCGATCCTAGATTACCTAAAGTGATTATTGTTCATTTTCACATGCATACATATTTAAATGCGCTTATATACAAGTAAACACACTTATTATATGTTTGTTGGTGTGTATGTATGTTATGTACGTGTGTGCATGTGATGCTCGTATGCATATGCATGAAGAGCGTACACGCAAGACTGTACGCCAGTTGGTGGCGGCCGTTGAGAGCGATACATATATGAGTCGAAGTCTGGAATAGTTTAATTTAAAGTCTGTAGTAGTGAAGTTGTCGCTCACTCTCTCGATTACTTTCTATTAGCGATTAGCGCATCAATTAATCAAGTCAGTCAATACAAGTTTATTGATAATTAATTACAATATATATATATATATATATATACACATAATAACTCAACCGGCGTTTCTGGATACTCCATCTGTTGCTGCTCTACGACCGGATTACCAGCATGGTTACGTTTGTGCGTGTTTATCATTTCGATTAAGAAATTTAATTATTGAATATTAATTATTATTATAATTAAAATTTAAACAAAAAAGTTTTTATTTTGATACGCTACCTAACTCGGTTTTCATTAGAAATGAAATCAGTTTTAAACTAATTTAAATGTCTTGTCGTCTTGTCTTTGTCCCTTTTAAAAACTTACTGTTAATAATTACGATGTAATGATTGATTTTTGTCAATCATAGGCAGGTGTAATTCTGGTTGTTTCTATATTCCAGTTTCTTTTCGTTTAGTGTCCATCCAATTAAATGTGTATATTGTATGTGGCAGTTAGTTGTTTCATTTCAGGCAATAATAATATATTGTTTACCTAATTTAATTTAATTTAAAAAAGTTGAAAACAGATAATGAAAGATTTTTTGAAGGGAGAGAAACGGAGAAAAAGAAAGTTAAATGTGAAATATTCATTCCTGAATGTGTGTTGGTGCAGGATTTATTGCTCAGTGTGTGTTACATGGAAAAGCTGGTTGCATTGATTACAATATTACAAGACACATTTAACATACTGAAAAGAAATAATGTGTTGCATTTCTAGCATTTTCAACATAAATGTTAAATGTTATCTTGTTATCAATGTCATGATGTAATCAATATAATAATATAATGTCAAACTGTTCTAGTAAGTTATTGGCATCAATTAAGTTGCAATTTCGAATCTACCAAAATTTAAGATATTTTTAAAGAAATATCCTGTGGAAAATATTATAACTTGCTGTAGGTGTATAGTAAAGGGTTATGATCTTCCTATTCCAGTTAAGCATTGATCACAATTTGGACCTTGTGTTTTTTTGACAGATGGGTCCAGGGGGCAATGGAACTACTGGGGGAGTTTTACCAGGAAACATGGGGGGTCCAACTCATCCTTATTCAAACAATTTCAACTCTAACTATGGAGGCAATCCGTATTCTCAGCAACAGCTTCCTGCAAAGTCTCTCTCTCCAGGCATGAACTTGCCCAATGAAAGTCCTCTGGCTGACACCACACTCGACCCATTAGCAGGAGGAGGTGCCATAAAGGCAGGGGGTCCCATGAAACCGGGTGCCCTGTACACGTCAAGGTCTAATCCTTATCCATCTGCTCAGCAGCATTATATGCAGAGCAAGAGAGCTCAATTTCCATCTCAAGTCTCCATGCCCATGGCAATGGATGTATGTTAATTTTTATTTATTTTGTTTTTTTTTAATTTTTAAAGCTTTATTTTTTTGTATAAGGCTATTTTTTATTATATTTTACCTGGCTCCAACTTTATTTTTATATGGTCATATTAATTAACGTAATGAAGAAATGTACTCTTGTACACCACTTTCATATCTTCACAGTTTTTAACAAGTAAAAAATTAAAGTTATGTCAACATATGTTTCATTTCAGTGCTTGTTTTTTGCATTGTTATGTGCTCAACAAGTTAACATATGATTTTTAAGTTTGGAGGATCTCAGTATGTCTCTGGTCCTTATGGTGGTCCAATGATGCAACCATCTCATCAACAGCAGATGTACCCTTGGGGTGGCAACAGGGGTAATTGTCCACCAGGTCAACAAATTCCAGGTGGATTTTGTTCACCTGGAGGGGGAAGGTCTAATGGGACCTACGGTCAACCCTCTGCAATGTATGGCATGCAAGCAAAAGCCATGAGACCTGCCGTGGGTATGCCAGGATATGGCCAGTATGGACACGTTGGTGCTGGCTATGGGGTGAGACATTGATTTATTTTGATTTATGTTTGAGTATTTTCTAGAGATTAATAGTTGGGTTTTGTGCATTTTATATTCGATATTCTCAAAAGCTTACTTTTGTTTTTGTTTGCTGGAAAATTTCAAGGTTAAAGTTACTTAAAATTTACTCAAATTAATTTTAAACAGGGTGTGATGTATGGCCAACCTTCCCCCATAATGCACAACCCAACTCCACCAATGGCTTCTTCGGTTCCCCCATATCTTTCTCCCACCGGTGGTGACATGAAGCCTGCCATGGTGAATGGAGGCAAGATGGCTTATTGTCCTTCAGGGGGTAACGGTGTCATGATCAAGAAAGAACCCGGTGCGAATCCTATGATGACAAACAACTACCCCCCAGCTTACAGGGACGACCTCAGATTAACTTTTCCAGTGAAAGATGGAGTAGTTCTTCCCCCATTCAGGCTAGAGCACAACCTTAATGTCAGCAACCATGTTTTCCATTTGAGAGATTCTGTTTACCAAACTCTTATGATGAGGTTTTTTTACATTTGTTTTAATAATTACTTGTAATGTTTCGAGTTATTGAAGTCGAGACAGGGTGGCTTCAGTTGCCAGTGATATTTACAATTTGTTGTGCCGTTGCTTGCTTTGCATGGCTTATGCAGTATTTCTTATGGAGATAATACTTTGATCATTTAAGAACTAGGTTTAGATGGAGTTTTACTGATTTTTCCTTTCCGCATGAACCAATTCAGACCCGACTTAGAATTGCAACTCAAATGTTTCCACCACGAGGATCGACAGACGAACACCAATTGGCCGGTCTCGGTGACCGTGTCTGTCAATGCTCGCTTGCTAGCCATAGAAAGAAGTGACAATAGAACCAACCACAGACCACTCTACCTCAAAGACGTCTGCTTGCCAGGCAGAAACACCATTCAGATCACAGTATCTGCTTGTTGTTGTGTGAGTTGCTTTTTCCTTCAAATAATTTTCCCAGATGTGAATTTATTCTTGCTAAGATCTTTTGCTACTGCCTGGTCAAGCATGGTGGCAGAAGTGATTAAACTATTGAGAATTAATGATAAAATTGTCCATATTAGTGTTCAGTAGTAGAGGAGAGATAAAAATTATTAAGTCAAGTAAGCAAGTTATCAGCATGTTTAAAAACCAAGAATATATTCATGCTTTAGCCCCTCCCAGTATAGCACAGTAAAGTCCTTGATTAGTGTGAGAATTGCATAAAAATAGCATATGTGAACAGTGTTATATCATATTTCTTCTGACTGAAGACTTCAATAGAGTTGAGAATTTCTATTGACATTTGTCATGTATGGCTTGTTCTTCAACACAGTCAGTAGGTAGATAATTATTTAATAATTATAGATTATTAATAATTATTATAGAGGATGAAGGCAACACAAATATATTGTGAGTGATTTAAAACAAAACATTACATCTCATTATATTGAAGATTGCATAAATAAATACATATTCATCTGGTTGTAAAATTTTAAATAAGTTTAATAGTGTGTATTAGTACAGGATCATTGATGCATATGAACAGGCGTATGTATATGCACAATATGCACATACAGTGATATTTATACATGAAAAGCTATATTTATATACACAGTGATATAAGCATGTACACTAATGTACAGTGTAAAGCAATATCTATGAGCAGACGCGCGTGCAAGTTCAACAATGCTTATACACAAACGCAAACAACTGTAGTGCAAACATCAGTTAAGTTTTAGCATTGTAAATTCTTAGAACTCTCTTAATGTTCACCAAAGTGTTGACTTTTAGGTTTTTGTGTTGTCGTTTTGTGTTCTCAGTAGAAGTTATTTGAGTAGAAGAATTATGAAAGAGGATTCACTGTGTATGTAGGGTATGTTGAACTTTTATAAAAGAGAATTCACTGTGTATGTAGGGTATGTTGAACTTTTATAAAAGAGAATTCACTGTGTATGTAGGGTATGTTGAACTTTTAATCACCTCATCATCAGGTTTACTCATTTGCTTTGCTTTCCCTTTGTTTTGCTCTCATGGGTTTTGAGGAAGTAAAAGGCCATCATGAAAGTTCTACTAGTTTACTGCCATTAAGATTTTGTGAAATTAAAATTATTATTATTTTAAAACCCGAGCAGAATAAATGGGACATCAAACAATGAATGAATTAAGTTTTTGACTTTTTAGTACGATATTACCATTCCACCATAATCCAGGTTTCATACTGGTTTCATAGTGGTTTGCCAATGAAAAAATACAAATCTTGTAGTCAGTACTTGAAGTATAACCTCCAGTTGTAGCACCAAAAGATGAGCACCAAAAGATTGGGAACATAAGTTGTATTTAATAACGTTTTTGAGCAAGTGCTTTAACACTATTGAAGCATGCCTTGCTCATCCTGTAGTCAGTAACTGCATTAGTTTCACTTTTCTATTACATTACAAGAGACTCTGATTCAAATTTTTCTATTTTACAATCAATGACTACAAACAGTTACAATTATACCAAACATTACAGTTCTACAGTTTTTAAAACTCTCAAAACTTTTTTTTCATCTTTTCAATTCTTTTCAATCTCTCGTCACCAGTTCTTTTCGACAAATCAATTTCTCAGCTGGTTCAACTTTTCCACATACCTACTATTTTAAAGGTTTTTTAAAAATACAAATTGAAAACAGAAAGTCACTTAACTATTTAAAGATTTAACTATTCAAACGTCGCATGTATTCAAATGTAAGGGAATTCTGAGATATTAAATTGGCAGAAATAAAAGTGTAGAAATTTGATAATTGAAAGAAAGAGCGGAATAATACAGGAAAATTGTGTAATTTTGCCTGACATTAATAACATTTTTCGTTTTCTTTCTTATTTCTATTTGGGAACTGTGTAAACACTTACGTAATTAATATGATCTATAATAGCAACTATCTTTTAAATTAAATTTATTAATTTATATATTACATATATAATATACCATATATATGTTTCCCTTCCAAAATTATTTGAATGTTATTTTTCATATATTCCATGATGTCTATATTATTCACTAAGTTTATTAATTTGTTTTAATTTTTAATTGTTGTAATTTTTCTTGCTTATTTGTTTTAAATTTTTCTCAATGACACACTCTTTCAGCCGACAATTTATTTATTCCTAACTTATTAACTTTTCAGTCGCACCTGTTTGTCCTGCAACTTGTTCATCGTCCCAGTATCAAGTCAGTACTGCAAGGTCTTCTGAAGAAAAGAATGCTCCCTGCAGATACCTGCATCACTAAGAGTTCGCCATATTAACTTTCTAATTCTTGCATCTGTCTTGTGTTATTGTTTTTTAATTCTTTAGTTATTATGTAATTAATAGTTATGTCATTGGAATTTCATACATAAATTTGTTTAGCCAAATGTGAATTGGTAATTAGCTTTAGTTAGGAATTTCATAAATGATTAAAATATTCGTCTATTGAGCGTAACTATCTTTACCTTTTATTTATTATTCAATTTAAAGCAATCATTTTGATTATCATTGTATCAGTTTGATACAATCAGTTTGATACAATCAGTTTGACACAATCAGTTTGATACAATCAGTTTGATACAATCAGTTTGATACAATCAGTTTGATACAATCAGTTTGATACAATCAGTTTGATACAATCAGTTTGATACAATCGGTTTGATACAATCGGTTTGATACAATCGGTTTGATACAATCAGTTTGATACAATCAGTTTGATACAATCAGTTTGATACAATCAGTTTGATACAATCAGTTTGATACAATCAGTTTGATGCAAATTTTTTCTTTTTCTTTTTTGAGCAGTAAAGAGAAGTTTCTCACAGCAACCACCTGTCCCGTGCAACCCATGCGTCACATCCCTCCCATCAACGGCCGAAGAAAACACCCTCAATCCCTCGTCTGAGCCCACAAACATTAAGCTACATCTTAGGTGTCCGATCACCTGCCAGCCTATCGTTCTACCTGCAAGGGGCCACGACTGTAAACACATCCAGGTGTGTACAAGCTCTACTCGTTATTTCATTGTTTGCTTGTTTAATTTCAGCTGTCTGTGTGCACCTGCTGCTGCCACCTGCAATGATCTTATTTTAATCAGATCGGTGGTTGAAGAAGAAAGAGAAAGAAGAAAGCACTTCTGTTTTTTTTTAATTGATGTTTATTTTTCTTGCGTTTGTTTTTTAAATGTTTAATACTTACCTGTTCTGATTAGCAGTGAAGAACTACCAGAGTGTTTTTACCTGTACTTTTTGTGTCAGCAAAGTTTTTAAATAAAAAATGTTTCTCTCTGGTATTATTCCTTTCGCTTACTCATTCATTCTCACTCCTCACTCGCTCACTCATTCACTCCTATTCACTTATATATAAATTTTCTTAGGTATGAAACAGTTAGTTAACATATGGTCTCAGAAATATAATAATTGAACTTAATAATTTTTATTATTAAAAACTGATTTTATTGAAAACATGAATGCCATGGGAAGAAATAAATTTATCTATTTCATTTTTTAAAGTAGTTTTTATTATTTTTGGTATTTCATTGAAATTGCAATTTGTTCACTCATCTGAATCTCTTGGCCATGTCATTAAAAACATCAATCATTATTATTTATTACAGCTTACACGTTGTTATATATTACAGCTTTCGTGTTGTTATATATTACAGCTTACACGTTGTTATGTATTACAGCTTACGTGTTGTTATGTATTACAGCTTACGTGTTGTTATATATTACAGCTTATGTGTTGTTATATATTACAGCTTACATGTTGTTATATATAACAGCTTACACGTTGTTATGTATTACAGCAGACATGCTTATAAATGATCAAAAAGAAGTTATTCACTTAGAAGTCCATGAAACTTTTAATGAGTCATTTATCATACAAATATTTTCTCACCTGTATTGGCAAAACAAATATTTTCTCACCTGTATTCCGAAGAGAAATTTATTTTGCAATTCATTTGATCACTTTTTTATTTTCCAGTGTTTCGACCTGGAGTCATATCTGCAGTTCAATTGTGAGAGAGGTCTGTGGAGGTGTCCAATTTGCAAGTAAGTAGATATGATGGTGGTCCTGATGATGATGATGATGCAGGCGGTTGTGGTGATGATGTGGGAAAAACAATGATTTCATGTTTGCATGTTCTTTATTCATTTTTCTCGTAGAATTGTTATTTGTTGAGTTTTTAAATTTTTAGATTATTTACAGTTGTGAGGTATTTACAATGTTAGATTACCAATGTGCTGTAAGTTTTGTTTGCTTCCATACAAACAGCAAGCCTGCTTTACTAGAAGGCTTAGAGATTGACCAGTTCATATGGAGCATCTTGAACAGTCTTGTTGGAACAGACTTTGAGGAAGTGACCATTGATTCTTCTGCCAGTTGGAAACCAGTTCCCAACAACAACAAAATCATTAAAGAAGAAGATGTCGGTTAGTTTGTTGTCAAAGTTATGCTATTAGTTTTACACAAAATTAATAAATTTCATGCTAAAATGTTAAAGGATATATTAAAAAAGCTTAAACAAATCATCCAGATTCCAAGCGATGGATCAAGTCAATATCACCATCAAGTATGACCCTGCCCACAATGTCGTCATGGCAACAGTCCAACTCATTTCCCATCAACAACCAAATTCAAAGTCAGTCAAACAACTACCAACCACAGCAACAATCGCTACCAGGTTAGTGTTGTTGGTGTTATGTGGCGCTGTGTGGTGTTGTGTGGCGTTGTGTTGTGTGGCGTCGTGTGGTGTTGCAGCTGCTGAGGTGGCAAGGGTGAATTATTGGATGATTATCAGTTGAATTGATGCATAAATCCAATGTGTAGGCCTCCTGAATAATTGATATTGAATTATGGCAACCAGTCAGATGTCATATGGATGTAACATAATAAAAAAATAATAAACAAAATAATAAAAAAAGTAATAAACAAAATAAAAACCAATGACAGTAATTATAACAATTATAATTAAGATAAAATAATTATAACTGATTTTCTTTGAAGAAATGTGTAATTTTAACTGTTTATTATTATTAATGTTATTTATATGTATGGTACAACATTAAATTTGTTCACATGAAATTAGAAATTTTTTAATTTGAAATGTAAGAATGAATTTAGAAGCTGAATTGATTGCAAGCAGTGGTAGCTTTGCCTATTTCCATAATGTGTAAGCTGTTGCCATGTTTAAATCAAGTACATGCTCTCTTACTATCCCACTCTCACTCACTCATTCAACTCACTATCACTTATTCAACTCAATAACTCACTCTCATTAACTCATGCATAAAAGTATATTCACTCACACACACACACACTTACTGACTCACACTCACTCACTCACTCACACTCACTCACTCACTCACTCACTCACTCACTCACTCACTCACTCACTCACTCACTCACTCACTCACTCACTCACTCACTCACTCACTCACTCACTCACTCACTCACTCACACTCACTCACTCACTCACTCACTCACTCACTCACTCACTCACTCAATCACTCACTCACTCACTCACTCACTCACTCACTCACTCACTCACCCATTCAAACTCAATAATTCAAACCAAACCACATGTTTCTATTTGATTAATTAAAGGGCAAAGATAGAAAATAAGAGTTTCTTTAAGCAAAATATTTTCCAGACTGCACATCTAGTTTTCTTTCTTTCATGTTATCATTAAAATTTATTTATATTCTTATTTCACATTGTTTCTTTCTCCTCACAGTAATCTGAATATCAACAATTCTTTACATTTCTTAAGAGGGGTGAAATATTTGCTTTCATATTCTCTACAAATTTTCTTATTTGATGTCTGGCATGTATGTTTTCATAATGTGCAGTTCAGTTCAATTCAAAAAATCATTTATAGAACCCCCTTTTATTGAAAATCCATTACATTACCTGTGCACAGTACACACATGTGTGTTACAAGTGTGTATTAAACTGTATTACTAATACATGTTTTAGGCTGGTAACTTTGGTTGTAGCTGATTCGTGATTGATGTCAATTATATTTTTAATATGAGATTCCATATTGTTATGTTTTGAGATTATCTTTGATGTAAAACATTTCTGAGACAACTTCCTCTTAATTATCTGTTAATACCTAAATATCAGTAATATTGTTTTAATATTGTTTTAATTTACTGACATTATTTTATTCAGTCTAAATAATATTTCTCAGGACCAACTGGCAGTACTTTTTGCAACAGCAACGGCAACAACATGGGTGGTCCCGGTTCAGTTGGCTCTATATATTCTGATGCCAACCAAGCACTCAGCCCATCTTTTCCAACTGCAGACACACCTGACTTTCTCAATTCTCTCTCGCAGATGAATGAAAACCTTCTCTTTCCAGACAACAATGGTGGCAGAACCTCTCAAGGTGCCACTGGAGGTGGAAGCCTGCCACGAACACCTCAACAACCACCAACCCCATACAGTCATCAGTATGCTAACCAGCCTAACAATTTCAATGCCAACACTCCCTCTGCCATGGGTGAGTACAGGCCAAACACGCCCCTTGCAGACAACTTTCATCCAAGTACACCTTCTGAAAGTCAACAGTGCTCTACAGGAGTAGTTGTGTGCAGTAGCAATGGGGACAAAGTTCAACAGCAACAACATTTAAGTTCTAACTTGTCTTCATCACCTAATGCAATTACAACAAATTCAACATTTACTTCTTCACAACTCCAGCAACAACTTTGTAACATAAACAACAACACAAATAATATCAAGGACCAATGCAGTCCTGAGAAAAGTACTTTCTGCAACAACAACAACATCATCAACAGTAATAGCAGCAGTAGTAGTTCCAACAACAACAATAGCACCAACAATGGTGGTACACAACAGAACAACAACCAAATGGAGTCTCGTGAATTGATGAAGACACCAGACTTGAAAGATGAATTCTCAACGGAAATTGGCTTCCACACCTCTTCTCTAATAGACTCGAATGGAAATGACCAAGAAGATCTTGATGTAAGATTTTAATCTTCAATTTCAGTTCAAATATTCTTTTTGTTCTTACAGGATGCATTCGTTGATATAATGCTTTTTGAATCAATTTGTATTTTCTGTTCCCAGTTATATATGATTGCTATGCAACTTAGCAACAATGATCTTCTTTCTTTGTCTGTTTTGTTGTAAATTTATAGCTTCAAGTAACAGTAATAAGTAAATTAGGATACAGAGGCTCACACAGTAATGCCAGAAACAGATAAAAATCTGTCTGAATCTTATTCTCCCAGTCATAAAAATGGCACTTATTTCACTGATTCTCCAGAAGGGATGAGAAGGCTCAGTACTCTCTCTGTGTGGTGTACTGAGTCTGGAACTGACAACTTGGTGATTAGGCATGTTAATCGTTCAATTAGTTTTATGGAATGTTATGTAGTAAGTGTTATTATGTAGTTGTAGAGATGGTATGTGATAATATAGTATGTAAGGAATAGTATGTGATAATATAGTATGTAGTTTTAGGGACTAGTATGTGACACTATAATATGTAGTTTTAAGAAATAGTAGCTGATAATATAATATGTAGTTGTTAGTGATAGAAGAATATGCTAACTAACTTGTTGATAGAATAAACCCTAACTAGTGGATGAGGGTCATATACACAATTGGTAGCTGTGTGTGTCCCTATCGTCTAACAGTGGTTGGTTACATTTTCTCTCCTAGTTTTTAGCACGTTTTTGGAAACTTGTTTCTGGTTGGCTGGTTGGTTTGTGAGGAAAATAAACTCGAAAACTAGACAACGTAGAGAGTTCAGGTTTTTTGCATTAGATTTGTGCTAACAAGTTATTCCGAAGGCAATTTTTTTTATTTTTGTTGCGTAGGTACGAAAGAAATATTTCCTTCTTAGCCTCTTAGCTACTATTTAACGTGAATAATAATAAATTTAAAATATCGGTATTATTAGTCAATTAAATTATAAAACTGACATAATTAAAATAAAAAAAACCAATAATGATTATTTAAAAAGATATTTGCTATCTATTTTTCGCTTAGCCTTTATTAGCGCCAAATGCTAACAAAAATGTATGGAAGCGCCAAGAAATATTTTTGAAGAATACGATACCTTTTAAAATTTTAAAATTTAAATTTGTTAACTGACTAATTTATTTTAAAATTGTTAGCATTTATAAAAGAAAAGGAAAGCTAACCTTTGTAATGCAAGTCCAAAATGGGCTGTGAAGTCCCTTCGATATAAAACGAAGATTTTTGGATTTTTTTATATTCGTATGCTGTTATGTGAGTTTTATGTGTTGAATTGTGGTTACAGTTCTTTGTTTGCTGATGCTGCAGACTCATTCAGAAATTCTTTCATTGATAATTTTCTCTCTATTTTAAATTTGTATTACTAATTAAAATACTAATAATTACTTTTATGTATTTAAAGCTCCTTCCGGACACCCTTGGAGACCCCACAGAACTTCTCTCATACCTCGGCCCGAACGACTCACTTAACAGCAACAGCAACAACAACAACGATGATCTTCTTTCTTTGTTCTCGTAGTAGCAGTAGTAGTAGTAGTCCATGTGCTGCTTCCTTGCTCTTTCTTTGTTGTTGATGGTCAAGATTTTTGTAGTAGTCAGTCATGATGATGATGATGATGCTGATAATGATGATTAAAATTTGAGGTGACTATGATGATTATTTCTATGGGACATTAATGGATAGCACCCACTGTGGCTAATGTTGGTGATGTGATAACTGTAATGTTTTTAATAAAATGTTTTCTATGGAGCTTTTCTTGATATAAAGTATGAATTGTATTTGTATGGGTATCTTTAGTCAATTCTGTTGTTTTGTTATGTATGTATGTACGTACGTACGTAAGTACGTATGTATGTATGTATGTATGTATGTATGTATGTATGTATGTATCTATCAATATATATATATATATATATATATATATATATATATATATATATATATATATATATATATATATATGTATACATATATATATATATATGCATACGTACATACACGTATACATATTGCTATTATTATTTGAAAACTTATATAGTCATTCCTAATTAAATACCTCTTCATATGTTTCTATATCTATTTCTTCCCCTATAACACACATATACACACGTGTCTAGTGACATATGATTTGAATTCTATGTAAAGAAGTATCTTATCAACATGAACTTCACTTTGGGTATTTTACTTTGAAACATCATTGTAAAATGTTTTTCTATGGTAAAAATGTTTGTGCGTTTGTAGAAAGTTAAATATCTATGTCTTTAATTGGATGTGATACTTTTTTGCAAATCTGAGCATTGATAAGTAGATCGGTCAGCCAGAGTACTTTAATTTTGAGATGAAAGAAATTTTTGTAGATAATTTGCTAAATAATCGCAGGTATTTTGATTAAAGTATTTTAATGGTTTTCCATATTTGCATTGTTTTCCACTAAAAGAATGCTATATATTTATATATGCGAGTCATTATCACTTGGAAATTTTATTATTCATTGACAGTTGTATTGAAGTACAGACTACTTATGCTCTGTCTGTCCGTGTGCGTCAGTAGCGGAGTAGTAGGCACGATGGTCTTTCTCTTCATCTCCTCTATGTTTATGTGTTCCAATGAGTTTCATTTTATATCAATTATTACAACTTGTCTGTGCATGAACTTCTCATTTCAAAGCACATGTAGAGGCAAGCGTGTTTTAAATAGTTGACCGAAAAGTTTTGTCGTGCTGTCTCTTCATTTGCATTTCCTGAGGAAGTGAATTATTTAAAGTGACGCGACTTTTCGTCGGTAGGCCTCTAAGGACTTCATGAAGCAATGATGATGATGATGATGATGATCAATGATAACATACTACCAAAATGTGAACAGTTTTTGGTTGTTCAGTGTGGTGGTGGTGGAGATGTTTTATCCTGCCCTGATTGTTACTCTTGCATTGAATTTTTTTCTTGTTCCGTTGTCGTTATGTTATTCTATGCAAAGAATATAAAATCACTGCGACCACTAGTAGTATCGTCAATGCATACAAGTTTCTATTGTTATGGCATAACTATTCTTAATAACTCAAATCATAGTTTTTGTTTTCCTTTTTGGTGAAAATAACAATTTAAAGTACGAATTTCAAGTGAATTTTAACGCCATTGACATTCAGCTCGACAGTTTTAGACTTTCATATCTTTTGTCCAGACAGGCGTCTGCCATGAATAACTTATGAGGGCGATATTTGAACTTGTTCTCAAAATTTCTGAAAAACCCAGTTTATGCTATTTTTCATTGGGATGTTGTAATCAATCGGATGAGTTAATAACGATTCTCGGTGCGCTTAGAGATTTGTGGAGTTTAATAACATACAATCTACATGACTGCATTTCTACTGGCAGACTATGCCATAAGTAAGTGTATATGAAAACTCAGTAGGAGCTATATATATATATATATATATATATATATATATATATATATATATATATATATATATATATATATACATATATATATATATACATACATATACACAATTATATTCATGTAATTGTTTTTTAACATGATTTCTGTACTATAATGTGTAATCTCATCAGATAATTGTTAATATTTGTTGAATGTTTTTTTCTTTTTTTTTTGATGAATATTCTCAATGAAAGATGATTACAAAACCGTTTTCTCTTTGATACAAAAGTTTTATTGGCACTGGGAATGAGGATTTAAAATGATCGTAATTAATCAAGATACACATATTTTGAGAGTTGTGAGACTGAGATGAATCATACGAATCTCAATCATCCACTTCACTTGCATATTCACATTTCAAAAGCTATTTATTGCTACTAGTTCAGTCTGATCTAGGTTCTAACCTCGTTTTATGAGTAGTTCACTAAATAGGTTACATATAAACTTGTACTAAAAATATTAGTAGGAAAGATTTTGTATTGATTCGAGAGATATCCTACAATATAAGTGATGAAATAACTGGACAAAAGTCGAGTCTTTGAATCTTTGTTACAATTTCTTCAACCGAGGATCGTTTTCTAGTTTTTCTTTAAGGGCGGCGTATTTCAATGGGGCCTGCTCTTTGTGTCTGAAATATGAGAATACAATGTTCAGGTTTTCAGCCACTGATACCATTAAACTTTTTTTCTACAAAAATTTAACTACAACCTTTTCAATCTCATTTCTAGGATCTGGATGCGAAAGGCTGCTTCTTTTATATAAGTTATATATTCATGTTCATCCTCCTTGGAAATTGTCATTTGGTTCTGCTGGAACCACAACTGTTTCTTTTGCAGCTCACTAGTTTCCTTGTAAAATTATCAAAAAAGTTTGATAATCCAGCTAATACATTAAATTACTTTTACTAGTTATCTATAAAAAAAAGTTTTAAATTTATATGCAACTGAAAAATTACTGCCATAAGAAATCAAGGTAGTAATTAATGTAATAATTTTTTAAATATTGATAAATCTGATAATTTTTTTTAAATACAAAAGACATTGAATTAGGAACCTTGTCGTATCGGTTCTGGATCAGATTGGCTCGATCAATGAACCTCTGTTTTATATCTTCCAGCATATCTTCTTTTACCTTCTCAATTTGTTCAGCATTCAAAAGTTTCACGTCCTCTTTTGATAGAAAAGTAGCAAACAAATCCAATTCCTTCTCTTCTTTAGCCAGCTTTTCTTCTAGAGCTATTCTTTCCTGTTATAAAAAAATACAAAAAGCTTTTTTTTGCACAACTTTTAGGTTACTAATAAATTCATGTTATAATGAGGACATATTTGTGTAAAAGTGGCAGATTTAGGTTTTTTGCCGCATGATTGGAATGATTTAGATATAAATTTAAGACTTGTCAACATATTTTAGAAAATCACTTAATTTCATTATTAAGTAAAAATATCAATTGAATCAAATAAGCTTGAACATATGTGATTAAGTAAGGGTTGGTATGAAAAATGTTTTCATGTTTTGAATAAAATTTATGGGACTATATTTTCAAATTTGGTAAGTTAGTAAATAAATTCGCATTTGTATCATTTATTTAATCGTAAACAAAAACTAGACTTTTTAACTTACTAATATATATAAACTGGTTCAATTACATATTATTACTAGTGATAACCCTTAAACATTAAGGATTTGTTGTTGATTTATCAACATATGTAATTAACGTTGTTTTGAGACTCACATGAAGCAATATAGTCTTCTTGCAAACTGTAACCCTCTATCATTTTAAAAGAGGGGTTCGCAAAAATAATAAAACTTTAAAAAATAAGAAAAATTTACGGTTTGATAGATGCCACTTTGGTAAAAAAATTTAGTAATAGGTACTGGTTGCAGTTCAGTTTCCCCTAGATTGATGGAAGAAAGAAATAATATTTACAAATTACGGATTTTTACAACTGCTTCTACTATAAATGTTATAAATTGAAGAAGAAAGCCGAGGGGCGCTTTTTTCAGACTCGACATGAGCGCGTGCTAAATGGCTGTATGCTAAATCTGCTACTGTGTAACGTATCAATATTTGAACAAGATTGAAGTTGTAAATGAGGAAGTTTGTATCACTAAACCACCTACCAGCATGGCTCTTCGTTTTTTGGCTTTATCACTTCTGACAGCATCGAACACAGAAATTTCGAGGGCAATGTTAAGCTCTTCTTGAATTCTTTCTTCAAGCATTACTTGTACTTCCATCTCAGATTCTCTTGTCATCTCATCATACTTGTCTTCTAATTTCATCAATTGCATCATCATTTTGTACAAAGAAACCTTCTTTTTATCTTTCTTCAACGGATTTGACTGAAAGAAAAAAGTTAAAAACTTTTATGTAAAAACATAAAAGTTCAATAGAGTGGGGTTGTAAATGACAGTCCAGTTACATCAGCCAGTGCAATGGGATTTACAATTTTACAAAGTTACCAAAATCTACCATATAAAAAATTTAGCTGTACCTATAGAAGAAATGGAATAATTAAATCTACCATGCAATCAGATTAACTAATTCTACTACCATATAGACAGAATAGCTGGTAGAAGGATTCCACATAATAACTTTTCCTTTATCATCAGTTTTGTTTGGTTTCATGAATTCCCTAACAGTGGCAGTTATTCTGTTTTCTTCCCTGTGGTAGACCACCGTTATCTTCTCATCCAGTAGAGAAAATGTTATTTCAGCAACATTGTCGTCCAAAGCCTCTTTAGATTCAACTTGTCCATAGCGGACGACCATTTTCTTAGAAATAAAAACATCAAATTTAATTAACTTATAGATAATTTGTTTTTAGTTTATTGGTAGATATAATAAACTGTTTCAGCAAAGTCTTGTTCAACATAAAGGTATTTTATATTTACATGACCTCCGAGTTAGGAATGCAACAAAATAAAAAAAATTATTTCATTAACATTTATCTTTTTTGGAACAACTTCGCTCGGCCCAAATTTCTTTTCTCTGGCACCATATTCTACAAGTTTGTAATACAAATAATCATCTCTATCTTCAAAGTACTCAGTCATGCTGTCTGCATCTTCAACTCTTTTCATGAGACTGTCGGGTCGAGAAGACGAGTAGAAGATTGAAGTCCTCTGATTTTCTGCTGTGTCACCCATACTCTTGAAGTGATGCTCTGAATGTAATTTATGTTAATAATTAATCAAGAGCAGTTTCTTTAAGTAGATGTTTCTCAATCTGTGTATTTCTGATAACTTTAAAAATAAAAAATAAAAATAATAATCAATGAAATACCTTTAAGTTTGTTCGTTCTACCAGGGGAGAAATATTCGTAGGTCCAGCCTGTCTCGTAATTGTAAAGTCTTGAATTCAGCTTGTCCACTCTGTTTTCATATTTCTCCCTCACTTCAATTAAGTCGGTTCCTGAATTTATATGCAAAACCCTTTCGCTCAAAAACCTTAAATAATTCTTTATTTTGAAATCAAAACACCTACTATTGTAATCTCTAAATATGGAGAGTCTTTCAACAAGTCCATCCTTCAATAAATAGGGAGCAAATTTTTCAAGTTTTGATTTTTTGTACAAAGTGACTTTCTTCCCTCTAGGACATCTCTTCTTGAAAGCTAAACAAACAAATCAAGAATCTAAAGAGTAATAAAATTTGTAACATGAAACGAATATTTGTAAGTAATTGTATGTTTCCTAGAAAAACAGGAAAAGAAAGTTGTCACTGAAGAAACAATAATGTGTATTATTTTGTATTTGAAAGATAAAAATAAAAAAATAAAAAAACAGTGATTTAAGAGTAAAATAGAAAAAGAAGAAAAATAAACATAGATTAAAAAAAATAAAGATTAGACAGGAAATTGAGGAATGATGAAGATTCTTTATAGAAATAAAGAATAGAAATAACTAAAAAGTTGACTAAAAAATAAATGAATGATCTTCACCTTCATCAGAGATGACAAGTGGAAGAACCCATGATGGTGGCAGGTCAACACATTTTCTCTTTTCTTCTTCTGCTGACTTTTTGTTGATTTTTTCAATTAGTCAGTTGATAATAATAATAATAATAATAATAATAATAATTGTTTTATTCACATAAAACTTTAATTTAAAATTGTTATGATTTTAACACCACAAATTGTTCTATGTTTAATTTTCAATTTTTTTATATTCTTGATATTTTTTACATTGCATGATTTGTGTTTGTCTTCAATGAAAATTAAACAATCTATATAAAAATTAGATTATGTATGTAAGCATGTCCGGATGTCTTTTATGCATTGCTATACCATTCATCCAATCGTAATGCAATTTTCATTCAAGCTTGAGAGGTAATAGGAGAAGGTTTTTGTGAAAAAATTGAAATCAGACAAAAATGAGCAGAGGGGGTCCAAAAACCTTTCCAGGCCAAAAGAGCCTATGTATGACCATCAAAGGTAATTTATTTATTTATTTATTTATTATGTTGTCAACACGAGTTAAATAACTCCTTGCCGAATTACAAACAAAAAAACCACACGAACAGAAAAAAAGCACAACACGACCCCACAAACGAACCGGAAACAAAGAAAAATGTCAACACCACCAATGAATCAATTCAAAAGTAATCAGAAAACATGTCCAAAATCAGCACGACATCACAAGCAAACCGAAAACATAATGACAATTAAACAGAAAACATATCTAAAACTCAACGCAAACTCTCAAGCGAACCAAAAACAGTAAAATGTCGCACATATGGAGTCAGATCAAAAACTAAACATAAAACATAATAATATAAAAAAAAACCGCACGAACAGAAAAAAAAGTACAACAGGACCCCACAAACGAACCGAAAAAAAAGAGAAAACTGTCAACACCACTAATGAATGAATCAATTCAAAATTAATCAGAAAACCAGCACGACATCACATGCAAACCGAAAACATAGTGTCAATTAAACAGAAAACCTATCTAAAACCCAACACGACCTCAAAGCAAACCAAAAACATTGCAAAATGTCACGCAATTAGAGGCAGATCAAAAACTAAACATAAAACACATCTAAAACCCCCGTCTTCACAACTCATAAACCTTTTCACCCCAAAAAGCATCTAATAATATCCTAAAAGTATATTTATCTCCAGCTGACACGACCGACTGTGGCAATCTATTCCACTCCTGAATAACTCTATTACCAAAGAAATACTTCCTGCAGTCTTTGTGTGCACCTGATGTCACCAGCTTTCTATCGTGGCCTCTGGTTCTTTCATACGTACAGAAGGTCAGGGACGGTAATTGCGTAATAAAATTCAAATTAAGTTTACGTAACAACGTTTGAAGGCTTCAAGCAGCTTTTAGTCAGTTTTAGCAAATCTATTTTATTTTTTGAAGGGCTAAAAGAAGTTAGGAGAGAATGTAAAAGAGAAAATGAGCGCAAGCGGGAACGGGAGAGCAAGCGGGAACGGGAAAGTGACCGGGAACGGAAAAAGATCGGGAAAGGGTAAGCGACCGGGAACGGGAGCGAGCGGGAGAGCAAGTGGGGAAGGAAACGGGAGCGAAAGAGACAAACATTAGAAAAACCTCTAAAAATCCGGGGCAATGCCGGGTACCCCCGATAGTATAAATATTAACATTAATTGAATATCAACATTTTTTCATAGTATGTTCTATAAATATTAACATTGATTGAATATCAACATTTTTTCATATGAATTTCATAACACCTGTACCTCTACTGATTGTTTTATTTGTGAAACCACAAATTCTTTATATAAGTAATTGATCTCATTAATGAAGAATTGAAAAATTTAACTTTAATTTATTACTTCTTTTTGTTCTTCTTCTTTCTTTTCAAAATCAAAATCAAATTCGGGCATGTCCCCCTTGTTTGTTTCCATGGTATCAGGTTTCAAAAGGACAAATTCCCACAGAGATCCATCTTTTAGATCAAATTTAAGATCCTTGTGGTTGTAAATAATGTTATCGTTAATCATAGAAATGTCACTGAAATATTAATTAAAAAAAAAAAAAACTTTAAAGCAAATTTATTGCAATAAAATTTTAAATGATCATTAGCAAACATACTGACGAATCACAATGCAGTCACAAGTTCAACCAAACAAAACTAACCTTCACCCCATCACTACAATCTTGCATGCAGACCCACATGTTTTTATCATTCCAGATGCTCTCAATTCCGAGATAATTGGAATAATCAAGAGGTCGAGACAGCCCGGTAGTTGGCTCGATGAAAAAACTTTGCTGAACCTCTCTTTGTCCTGCAAGAACAAGTACCCAGGAGTGAGTTCTCAGAGCATATAGAGGATCTTCTGCTGGTAACTCCATTCTCTGAAAAATAGAATTTTCTTAATCAATGTAAAATTGCATACTGAAAAAAAAAGCTCTATGTAAAAAAATACTTTTTTCTAAACCACGCTCTTAATATCTAAACTTTTGCCTCCGAAAATAGTGGATGATGGGGGAAGATAGTCGTAGGTACTTCTTCCAAAAGTTTTCTAAAACTTCCTCCATATTTATTTTTCCACAAACATTTGTTGGAAAATTCTTGGGAGGCAACAGACCCCTGTGCCATCCCCAAATAACGCCCCTGGATTCGTGTATTGTCTTTAACAGTATGTTTTGGTGCAAAATTTGAAATAAAAAAAGCAATGAGAAGTGGTTGAAAAATCAATTTACAAGATTTCTACTAAACATACATACAAACAAACATACAAACAAACAAACGTCAGGTGAAGCTAATAGAAGGGTGATAAAAAACTGAAATAATTTTTGATAAACGTTTTTCAACAGTAGTTATACTTGATATTTTTGTATTACATAAGTGTTTAAGTAGATGCGTTTCAATTACAGTTATTGAAATTAACAGGGATGGATACAGCCTTTTGTTCAGTGGGGCCATAACACTAAAACTTTGAGGCAGCCACTTAGAAGAGATTGAATTTTGGGGTATATAATACATTTAAAAAAATTATTAATGAACTCATGAGATGCAATTTCTATTATGCTAAAGTGGATATCTAGAGAGCGGATGTTTAAGACCTATGGACAGTATTGCCCGGCACTGAACCAATATAGTCTTTTATTGGTTATTGAAAAGTAGACAGTTCAAAGGAACAAGAAAATTAACAATACCCCACTGGCTTTTATTACACATAAATACAATTTCAAGAGCTATAATCTACTGCAGGTCGCATAATAGAGTTATTTATGCAAATAATGCCACAAGAACAAGGTCATTGGTTGCATTACAAAGTAAGTCGCATAACAGAAACAAATTAGTATGGAAGTATAGAGAATTTTTATCTGTGCAAAAATTGTTGGTCGAACAAGCACTAAAGTCGCATAACGGGGGTTCATATAAGCGAGGTCCTACTGTATTAGGTATACATATATATTATGTTACAATATAAAAAAAAAGCATAAAAATCAGAATGAAATAATCTGAACATGATTCAATTATAACAACATACTATATAGTATATATACTTTATATACAATATACATTTATACATACATTATTTTTTCTGTTTAACTGACCCTGATCTTATCCAGTTCAGTGGCTTTCTTAATTTCTTGGGCTTCCATTGCAGCTTTCAACAATTTCTCTTCAACAAAAAGCTCATATTTGCTCTTCAGTCCCCTTGCGGGTTTGACAGAATATTTCTTCTTTCCTTCCTCTACTTTCTGTTCTGATTGCTGGAAAGTTTTAAGATAAAAAACTTTTAGCTTCCACCAATAATATATTTTATACACACACACACATACATTCATACATACATATCATCTGATGGATCAACAACATCTACCACGAGGTTATGTTGGTGTAATTTTCGAGTTAACCTGAATAACTCATTTTACAACAAAAAACAAACTTTTTCAACATTTTGCAGCAGTGGACACTCATCTAGTGTCTGATCGATTAGACATATTTCACGTGTTGCATATCCGCTTACGGCATAAGCGTCATAACCGACTCCGATGAGAAGAGATGTCAAAACGGTACTGTATTCAAAACAGTGTCCTTTCTGAAATGCCAGAACTGTAGACGGAGAAAACATCTGAAGTGGCTGTTGAGACATTACAAAAAATTTGTCAAAGCCATAAAAATAATTAAAAATGAACAATTTGAAAATCAGCCTATTAACAGAAGAATGTAAATAAAAGGCTAGAGATATGACAAAGAATTAATACTATAAAATAATAAATTGTTTCTCAGTAAGTTTAATTTTTCTAAGAAGTCAATCATAATGTATTTAAACTACCAGCTTAACATTCTTACCAGTTCATATGGTGGAGAAAGTGGTACATAAATAAGATGATCTGCTTACCAGTTCATATGGTGGAGAAAGTGGTACATAAATAAGATGATCTGCTACAAATTCGCTCGTACCCTTCCAGTCATTCATTTCTGTGAAAGGCAATTCCATTGGTCGAATAGTGGAACATACAAACTTCTGAAAATGTTTGATTGATTATTTTAAATTTCTTCTTATATTACTTCAAGTAATTTAACAGCCAGGTTTGTTTTGTGACTTAAAATCTAGTCATATTAAAATTTATTAAAGAAAATGATATAAACATTTTTCTCACTTCAATATCAAATTCATTGAGTGGTTTAATGAACAACGGCTTTCGGTGTTGATAGAGAGCATGGTACTGCTTGCAGAAGTTGTCAATTAGACTTAAAATGTACTTTTCTTGCATGCTGTTAATTTTGTAACTTGTTGGATAATCTATATCGGTAAAGGAATTTCGTCTGAAACAGTAACAAATTAATAAATGCTTTGCATAAAACCTATCTATTTATAACATAATGTACAAGCCTCACTAACTCACTCACTCAGTCACTGGATCTGGAATGCTGACTCATCCTTATGTAATCAACAAGCTGTCTAGCAATGGTTTTAAACATATACTTATATAATGTTTAATAGCTCGTCTACTTACATTGTTTTCTGAGTTGTTAATAGCTTGTGCATTGTGAATTACTTTGTTTATTGCATAGAGTTGAGTTATTTTGCATGGAATAAGTTGAAGATAGTTGTATGAAGATAGTGTGTATGTTTTCATAGTGTAGTCATTTTTTTCCAGAACTCGAATTGTTTACTCGGTTGTGTTTATGTATGGGTATTACTGTGTATATGGGACGTGTTGGCCTAGTGGTATAAGACACCGGCTTTGAAAGTTATAGGACCCGGGTTCGATTCCCGGTCCGGGCACGTAATTTCCTTGAGCAAGAAAATGTGCTCATGTCAACTCAGCGTTATCTATGGTTAACTTCTCATGTCTATGTAAATAGCGTGTTCTTCAAAGTTTCCTATTCCAAAGGAACCTTCGTAAGCACCTCTGACTTTATCTGGTGCTATATAAATAAATTAGAATTAGAAAGAAAGATGTATGTGGAAGCTTACCTGTTGATTATTGGGTAGATTCAAAGAGACAGCATGTGTGTTATTTGATTATTTTATAATTATGTAGCCTAGATTTTTTAAAGAGACAGGCGTTTGTGTCGATCAAACTCTAGTTAGTATTTATATTTTTGAAAAGCTCACATTTCCAAAGATGCATTTTTGAAACTTTCTGAATCCATTCCTTTAGGTATAATTTCTTGTTCATGTATATAACCATTCTGTGGAGCTAACTCAGATGAGTTTTCTTCCTCCTAAAAAAAAACAAGCAACAAAAAAATGTTTTTTTTTGTTTAATATAAATCTCTCTTCACCACTTGCCCCTTTCTTCTGCGACAGTCAAGAGATCCTTCTCAACTATGCGCAGACTCAAATCTTATCTACGCATCACAATGGGCCAGACAAGGCTGAATGGGCTTGCCCAGATGACCATCAATCGTGACCTTAACATTAATGAAGAGACCGTCATTGACATTTTTTCGCAGAAAAAACGTCGGCTGAATTTCATACTGTAATTTACCGTTCTATATTAAATGTTTTATGGTTTGTTATTCCCAGGGTTGTTAACGCTACCTTTTCAAAGTAGCGCCGCTCTTTGCTACCGCTGCCAGTCTTAATAGTAGCGGTGCTACTTCTACTGAAGTTTATAAGTAGCGCCGCTACCGTTACCGCTACTCAGCTGACTCGTAAAAAGTTACAAAGTAGCACTAACAACCCGTATATGATTTTTATATGACATCAACAGTATTACTTGCGAGAAATTCGCTTTCTGGTCATATTGAGCCCCAAATTTGTTATCCCCGCGTCTACCAGTCCGGCCCTGCACAAGTGCACAAGCTAAGAGTAAAAACCTAACTTGAATAAATTGTGCAAGCATAAACAAATTGCAAATCATTTACAAGCCGTCATGTGCTTCTTCAAATTAAATCTCGACTTGTTGCCATTGCCAGACAAAATTTTCTTTCCTTGTGCATCGGTTGGACAATGCAGACAATGATATATAGAACTCCCTCTGTTTCGCCTTCGCCGGAGTAGACAAAATAATCCGGTGGTACGCAAGTTCGTCCTACACGTTCGATTTCACTAGACTTTTTTTAACCTTATCACAACTTGGTTTTTGACATCTTGTACGTTCTATGTGGTAAGATAACGACTTTTTCCCCACAAACGATAAAATAAAACAGTTAGACAAGCACAAGCAAGTGTGCGATAACAAAGGAAAAGTTGAAATAGCACCAGAAAAACTATATTCTACTGTTTTCGTAATCCGTATATGTACACATTTACCAGAGGCTTCACAGACGTGACAGTATCACGCATGCCCGCTATGACAAATCTTGCATCGGTCATTTAACACTAAGGAGCCACGCTTCAAAGACACACATGCCTCGAGCAATTAACATGTTTGTATAAGACATGGTAGTAATATTACAACAATTTTATTCGTCATATACAATAAATAAAACAACTGGACAAGAAATAACATCAAGATCTTAAGATCAAATGAGCAAAAGACAATTAAATAAAAAGTTTTAAAAACTGTCTTGAATTGTTCATACAATCTGTAGGTTTATACACACTCAAACAGCCAGATACCATACACCTCAAAACATTACTAACACCCGGTATATCACTTCAGGTCACTTCTGCCACACTTCAAAGAGACACACACGCTCGCTTTAGCAAGGTCAAGAAAGGTTCCACATTTCAAAGAGACGTTTACGCTCGTCGATCAATCAGCCAGATTCAGATTTCATGCATACTTCAAATAGAAACTAAATACATGGGAAATCACTTAATTGATATAAACAATATATTTTGTTTTTGAATAAAAGTAGCGGTAGCGAATAGTGCTGAGAACTAAGCATGGAAGTTTCTTCCGTTCCCTAACGAACGTAACCGAAAAGTCGGTTTTTTTCGGTTTTTATCGGTTGTCGGAAGTTCGGAATAAAATTATTTCCGACCCCGAAAAAACCGAACGTTCGGAATTATTTTTCGTAAATGTCCGGTTTTTTCGGAATTCCGTAAAAAAAATTAAACAATGAATTTCAGTGATCGTCATTTTAGATCAATGAAATATTATAATTATATCATATCTTTCCTTTTTCTTCTGTTTGCGATAATGGAAACATGTCAATACGTATAGTTTTGTGTACATCGCTGAAATTAGCAACGGTAGCTAACTTTGCCTGCATTATATATGGAAAATTCAAACTTGAAGCATTTTATTTTTTAAAATTTTTGAATAGAAAATTAAAATACAAAACGATCTGTACGGTTTTCAACTAAATCCTTGAATTATTGACGGAGTTATATGGTAAAAACTATTGCGATTAAATCGGTTGTCATGTCTCTATTTACAATGTAGGTACTTGCTAGGCTACTCAATAACCGTTGCTAACTCCACGCATTTTACATAGAAAATTCAAACTTGATGTATCTTAATAAAATTTACATATTTGAATAGATAATTCAAAAACAAATCAATTTGTACAAGTCTCGTCAGAATGCCTAAAAAATTAAGAAAGTAATTCAGTAATTTTCGGCTGTTCCGTATAATTTCCGAATATCCTCGATCTTTCGGAAACGGTTTTTGAAAGTTCGGAATGAAATTATTTCCGAACCCGATTAAAACCGAACGTTCGGAAGAAAAATATTTCCGATTACTTCCGTACCCGAATAAAACCGAACGACAAACTTCCATGCTTACTGAGAACAGCTAAAAAATGTAGCAGCGCTACCATCAACGATTTTGTCAGCCAATAGTAGCGCCGCTACAGTAGCGGCAGCGCGGCGCTACCACTCTTAACAACCCTGGTTATTACTAATTATTGCTGAAACTGACGTTAAGCCTTGAGTTTTATGGGTCATAAACTTCTCAGTAAAACTTCTAACATATAGTGCAAAGTTTTTCCCCCGAGCCCCCTTGAACAAATTTCTGGCTGCGCCCCTGGTACAGCATTGGCATGGATGAGCTCGTTCCTATCTGAACGCACTCAGCGGGTCGTCTTCAGTGGCGGCCAATCACTACTCAACATTGTCACCACTGGCGGGCCTCAGAGTAGTGTACTCGGGCCGCTTTTGTTTCTGTTTTACTCTGCGGATATTCCTCTAATTGCCGGCCAGCATGGTCTGGGCGTCCACTGTTATGTGGACGATGGACAACTCCACCTCATCGACAAGGCGGTACATCTCGACAGGATTGTATCCAAGATTACAGCCTGCATCGACGAGATTGACGAATGGATGTCCTCGAACCGACTCAAATTGAACTCCAACAAGACTCAATTCATATGGCTTGGCACACGTCAGCAGCTTCAAAAGATCGGGATTGATTCCATTCGACTCGGAAGTAACAATGTTAAAGTCCAAACTTCTGTTGGTAACATAAGAGTGACAGTCAACTATCCATAAAAGCCCACGTTCAACGAACATGCCGGACGTGTTTTTACCAGTTGCGTCAGTTTCGTTCTGTTCTTCGATCCTTCAATGCATGCACATTGCTAGTGCACGCATTCATCACCAGCAGGCTTGACTACTGCAACGCCTATAGAACAGCTTGCCTGATGAAGTGACTGACGAGACACTCAAAATTTCAACATTCAAGACCAGACTCAAAACATTTTATTCAAACAATCTTTCCCGGATAAATAGATATGTTATGCGCAATGCCTATGTGATAGCCCTGCTATAAAAAGGCGCTATAAAAATGTTCTTTATATTACATTACATTACGATTTTGACATTATTTTGCAAAAAAAATTTTTAGTTAACTGACTGAATAAACTCTTAATTATTCAACTTTTTTCGATTAATTTAAAAAAATCTTGTCAGCCGCATTTTAGCCCAATTTCTGCTTATCATGTTTATCTTTAGCCGGATATTTTATTAATCCCGTGAATTCGGCTAAGCCAAATATTAGCAGTATTTTTAGTTCAGCCAGCCATAATTTAAAATAAATTTAGGTAGGAAGTCTAATAGAGAGGTCCATTCATTACAACCACGACGTACTAAATACTAAATGGACCACCTAAGTTTCAGAGGTGGGTTCACAAAAATGTTATTTTTAGTGATAACCTGATTTGTAAAATTTAGTGAGTTTTAACTATTTGTTTCTAACTGTATCAGCCTTGCATTTATTATTAATACATTTAAAAAATTTATGTAAACAAATTTATTGTGATTTTTTAAGCGCATTTCATGAAATTGTGGTCTATTCAGTACCAGTTTCCCCAAATCAATCAATCAATTATAATATACTAGTAAAATACACAAATATATTTACCAACCTCATTTTCAACTAAATCAAATAATGATAAATCCGCCATCTTGAAAAACTATCTAATGTTTTGAAATTCAAGTACGGTCCTCTAGCGTACTGTTGCCATCGTAACGCGTTGTTCAATCTAGCACTTGTATTTAGGATCCAAAATGAATTGCCTAAACCAGAATATTGCACAGAGCTGCAATTTAGAAAATAAATTAAAAAACTTAAAAAATTACAGTTGCTATTAAATTAATTAACCATAGATAATAAACTCTGCCTCGATTAATGTGTAGGAACTTGTAATTAATTTATTATCACATTTATCATTTGTTAGTTATTAATCAATGCAACGCTTTTTATATCTCTGTGAAGTTTTTTTTTTATCTCTGCACTATTTCCTTCCTTAACGACATTACTGATTTCTTGACTCTGATTCGATCGTCGCCAGCTAGGGTGCAACAGGGTGGATGCACCCTTATTTGCAAGGAAAAAACATATCACTTTGCACCCTTTGAAATTTTTGCTACAAAAATAAGCAACTTTTTACTTTCACGTTTTTCATTTAATATCTGCGTGTTTACTTGTTCGGATCAAATAGGAAGACATTTCCTCATTATCTTCGAGATTTGGAAATCGAGTTGACCTTTGACTTGAAGACAGATATTGTTTCATTACATCTTCTATGTTGAATATGTTGATGTTCTTGCAATTCTACTTCTTTCTTTTCATTTTCTTTCCAATTTCTCCATTTGCACCCTGTTATTCTTAAATATTTTCATTTTGTCGTTGTCATTTCTTCATTGCGTTTAAATTTGGACTGTACAAAATATTAAAATACTAGAGATAGCCCGTCAAAAATGACGGAAGTTTTAAAATACGGCGCCCGTTATTATAAAAATAGCCAACAAAAACAAAAAAAAATCAAAAAATTTTGCGCTCATGGAAGCGAAAGAAACTGCGCTGTTGTATGATCGAATATGTTGTCGAAAATTTTGTCTATCTGGATTGGCCGTGTCTGACATGAGGCTTTTAAGAAAATCGGGATATTCAAGTGTATTACCGTGAATGTCAATTGGTTTTGGCAACATTACTTTGCCTTTTCGACAACATGAAGTGAATAGTCCATCTGATGGTTGCTCTGCAGCAAAATTTCTTGATCGACATGAAGTACATAAAACAACAAATTCACCACAATCATGTTGATCGAATTGAGTTTCGTTGAAGTTAATTGCTTCGTTACGAACTGCCTCACTCGTACGATCTCGTGTTAAACGTTGGGAGATCGCATTAGCAGCTCGATGCTTCTATCGCCTGCTCCATTTTGGTCCACCAGGACAAAAATTTACTAATCTCCTCATTCGAATCGTTACTGGTTTCCTTTAGTTGTAATAATAAAAAATTTATTGCTGGGGTGATATATCGACCACCGAACTCAAATTTACAAACTTTTCTTGACGAATTGAATCTTTTATTAACTTCCATTGATCACCATAACACTACTATTCTACTGCTGGGTGACTTTAACATAAATTTGTTAGATGAAGTTCATGCTTCTCTTGTTTCTGATTTTTTGAACACATTTGCATCTCATTTATTGTTTCCTGCTTTTATAAAACCAACACGGAAAAGTTCTACGACAGCAACAGCAATCGACAATATCTTCACAAACTTCCCTCTTCAAAATACGCTCTCAAAGATACTGATTGATGATTTGTCTGACCATTTTCCACTTTACCTTTCTCTTGATCTTGCTTTTCAAATAACCATTTCTAAAGATCAAAAAAACTTCAAAAGACAATTTAAAAACAGTAATTTGTTCCATGTTAAATTAACTAACAAAGATTGGACTGAAGTCATTCAACAAGGTGAAAATGGTAAAGTGACATCTGCTTATTCATTATTTGTGAAAGAATATCTCCTTGCATATAATTTCTGTTTTCCTCTAGAGAAACCCAGACAGAAAAAAGTAAAATTTGACCATGAATGGATGAACTTTACACTTTTCAGACACTGCCGTAAAAAGAACATTCTCTATCGTAATTTTTTAAAACACCCATCAGAAGAAAATAGAAGAAAATTCATAACTTGTCGCAATAAATTTAAATCCTTAAAAACAACCACAATCAAACAACACTACTCTTCTAAATTTGAATCTTATGAAGGTAATATTAATGCAATCTGGAAATTGATAAAGACTTTACTAGGCCAATTCAAATCAAAAGAGCATCAGGAAAATTTTCTCACAAATGATGGATCCGAAATAAGTTCACCTTCTCTGATTGCTGATATGTTTAACAAGTATTTCTCAAACATTGGGTCAAGCCTTGCAAAACAAATTCACTCTCAGGGTTCTTATTTCACTGACTTCCTCAAGAACCAAGTGGTCGATTCCATGAATGTCACACCAGTAACATCAACTGAAATCCTCAAAATTGCAAAAAGTTTAAAAACATCTAGAAGTTGTGGTCCAGATGGTATTGATCCTCTAATAGCAAGTCAATCTATCCAACTAATTGTCTCTCCTCTAACATCTCTGATCAATAGTTCCCTAACATTTGGAATATTTCCTGACCAATTGAAAATTGCTAAAGTTGTTCCACTTCATAAATCCGGTGAAAAAAATAATGTAACAAATTATCGGCCCATTTCAATATTATCTTATTTTTCCAAATTCTTTGAAAAAGTTATGCACACAAGATTATACAGTTACCTATTAAAGTTTTCTCTCCTTTCACCATACCAATATGGATTTAGAAAAAACCACTCCACATACATGCCACTAGTTGTTCTTCAATCCAAAATCGCTGAAGCTCTAGATCAAGGAAACTTTGGCATTGGCCTATTCCTAGACCTTGCAAAAGCATTTGACACTGTAAATCATGAAATATTATTGAAGAAGCTTGAGTACTATGGAGTCCGGGGAGTTCCTCTTGACTGGTTTCGGGATTACATGAAGAACCGATCACAATATGTCTGCTACAACAATGTGTTATCACAATCTTTACCCATCAACTGTGGCGTACCACAGGGCTCTATATTGGGTCCACTCCTATTTATTATATATATCAATGACTTACCTTTAATTTCTAACCTGTTCAGTTTTTCTTTATTTGCTGATGACACTAGTCTGTTTGCTTCTGGTGACAATTTGAACATTTTATTTGACAGCGTTAATAATGGTCTCATATGTATTTATGATTGGTTTTGTGCCAATAAGCTTTCTTTAAATGTAAAAAAAACCAACTATATCATATTTCATCCAAAGAGTAAATCTATTATTACAAAGTCATGTCTCAGCATTTCTGGTGTTTCTATTACCCGTGTCACCTCATATAGATTTTTAGGTGTGTTTCTTGATCAACATTTAACATGGACTGATCACATTAAGCATGTTAAATCTAAAGTTTCTAAGTATATTGGAATTATGTATAGATTACGTCGTTTTATAGACACAAAAACTTGTATTATGTTGTATTATGCATTTGTCTTTCCCTATATTTCTTACTGCAATATTGTTTGGGCTTCTAATTACCCAACTCGTCTTCTTTCTTTACACATTTTGCTCAAACGACTCATCCGTATTATTTTTTTTTTACATCCTCTTTCTTCTTGTAAGTCAAAATTTACTGAAAATAAGCTTTTAAACATTTATCAAGTCAATCTGTTTCAAATTGGTTCTTTTATGTATAAATATTCTAATTCTACTCTACCTCAATCCTTTCATGATTTCTTCTTGAAGTCGTCCGATATTCATACCCATTTTTTGCGATCATCTAATCTTTTCCGTCCAGAATTTGCAAACACAAGACTAAAAACCTTTTCTATTAAATGTTTAGGTCCGCGTACATATTCAGTCATCCCTATTTCAATACAGTCCTCTGAGTCCTTTTCATTATTTAAATCTCGTCTTAAATCTCACTTATTAAAATTATAATATATTCTATCATCTCAGATTCGAACGTATATTGTATATTATTAAATGTTAAATTTTGTTATTTTGTTCATCTTAGTAATTTATTTCAGTTATTTTACCATTCTAAATTTATTGTATTGTATGTACCTGTATTATTATTATTCGTAAATGTTTCATCTGCACTGGTCATCCTCAAGCGAGATTCATCTCTTCGGATGTTCCTTTTGGGCACTACTCATTCATTTTTTGTTGCATGCTTTTATTTCAATTTTTATGTGTTTCTTTAATGTGTTTTTGTATGCCCAATAAACAATGATAAACAATAAACAATGATATAGCTGCAATTCATTGGGAAACATTTGTTCAACTTGATGGCGCTGCGAGGCATCATTGGTTTCTCGATGTAGATGCAATTCATTGGGAGACATTTGTTCAACTCGATGGCGTTGCGAGGCAGCATTGGTTTCTCGATGTAGATGCAATTCATTGGGAGACATTTGCAAAACTCGATGGCGTTGCGAGGCAGCATTGGTTTCTCGATGTAGATGCAATTCATTGGGAGACATTTGCTCAATTCGATGACGTTGTGAGGCAGCAATGGAAGTGTGAAGAGCTTCTAGATGTTGAGGAGTAAGTCGATAGACATAACGTTGTTGTGATGCGGCATGAGAAGCATGAAAAATTTGCAATTCCTCAACAGACATTTGTGCAGTGCGTTGTTGATGAGCTTCTGCATTTAAAACTCAAGTTTTTGCTTTTGATTGTGGAGTTTGTCTTGAGCGATATCTCTGTTGCCTTTCTTTAGCTAGACGCCGTTTTCTCGACACAGGATCTTCGTCGTCATTCATATTAAGAGACATTTTGTTTAAAAACATATATCAAATAACTTTTTTTAGCCACACATACTTTCATAGGAAAAACAAAACTAATAAATATATTTATTTATATACATACACACACACACACACATATATATATATATATAGACATATATATATATATATATATATATATATATATATATATATATATATATATATATATATATATATATATATATATATATATATATATATATATATATATATATATATATATATATATATATATATATATATATATATATATATATATATATATAAGTTTAAACACATGGTGTAAAAGACTATAAACTATAATAAAAAAAAAATAAAAAAAAAAAAAAAAAAAAATATATAAGTTTAAGTTTATTTGGATTTCAAGCGCCCTTTTGTGTAACACCTCAGGGCTCCTTTTACAATAAAATCAACAAAACAAAACAATAAAAATAAAGCAAAAAAAAAAAAAATAATATAAAACACAAAAATCAGCATGTCAGGAAAAATGAAATAATTTCTCTCTGATCATCAATTTGGATAGGATTTCGCAAACAGAAATGTCTTTAGCTCGGCCTTGAATAAACTCAATGTAGTGGCTTCTCGGATGCTGGCAGGCAACATGTTCCATGTTGCCGGTCCTGCTATACTGAAGGCTCGACTGCCGTAAGTTTTTGTTCGAGTTATGGGAACAACTAGATCACCACGACTAGCAGATCTGTGACGAGATAAGTAAGAGTTTTTATCAGACACAGTGACACACAGCTCTTGCAAATATGAGGGGCTTCGCCATGGAGCGCCTTGTAGACTAAAGTCCCAATTTTGAAAGTAATTCGCTCAGAGATACGCAGCCACCGGAGTTCAGTTTTCATTATTGCAGTCACATGATCATGTTTCTTTAGTCCACCAAAAAGACGAGCAGCTGCATTTTGAATACGTTGAATCTTTCCAACAGCACTAAGAGGTAAGCCTGTAAATAGAGAGTTGCAGTAGTCAAGTCTACTTACAACAAACGAATGCAGCAGGAGACGTGTTGCTTCACTTGTCAGAGACCTTCGTATGGTTCTAAGTTGTCGTAGTTGGAAAAAACAGGTTTTTGACAGTTTAGATATATGATCTTTCATGGAAAGCTCAGAATCGACATAAACACCTAGGTTTCGAACAACTTCTGTGGGGGCAACCAAAGCCCCAGCAACTAACAAGGCTTTTGCTTTACTCTGTGGCAACTTTGATCTTGCACCTATCCAGATTAATTCAGTCTTATCGCCATTCAGTTTTAGACGATTAGAAGCCATCCACTGTTCAATGTTCTCTATACAGGGCAATAAGCGAAGGTGAACATTCTCCGCATCATCAACAGAGCAGTGAACATATGTTTGGGTGTCGTCGGCATAGCAGTGTCCCTCGAGTCCAGAACGATGAATAATTTCAAGTAAATCAGTGGTGTACAATAGAAAGAGTAGTGGGCCCAAGACTGATCCCTGGGGTACTCCACTACTAAGCGACACGGACAATGACAAGTTCCCGCCCACACTAACCCGTTGCGTGCGGTTAGTTAAATATGAAATAATCCATTTTAAGACAACTCCACAGATGCCATGAGTTTTTTCAAGTCTCTCAATAAGGATTCCATGGTCAACAGTATCAAATGCGGCACTCAGATCTAAGAGACTCAGTAGCGACACCTTACCACTATCAGTAGCAACTGCCAGATCATTCACTACTTTGAGTAGTGCAGATTCTGTAGAGTAAAACCGGCGATACGCAGATTGGTTCGATGGGAGACTGCCAGAAAGACCTAGATGTACAATCAATCGTTTAGCAACAATCCGCTCTACCAGTTTTGACATAAAGGTCAGGTTAGAGACTGGTCGATAGCTCTTCATGTCAGCAGGGTCAAGTCCGTCTTTTTTAATAAGCGGAGTCACAAGTGCTGACTTCTGACTAGCAGGAAAATATCCTTCTTGTAAAGATCGAGTGCACATCAAAGCGACAAAAGATGCAATGTGGACACAACATTTTTTGATAATCCAAGTAGGGGATGGATCCAGTGAACAATATTTGTTCGGAGCAGCCATTATCAATTTTATTATCTCATCAGCCGTGACTGGTTGGAATTCATCCATGAACAACGTGCTGGTCAAAAGTATAGATGGTGGCTTTGCAAGCGCTGTATGTGTTCTAACTTGCTCTACCTTGTCTTGAAAAAACCTCACAAACTGGTCTGGAGTAATAGAAGAGCTCACATTAGATGAAGACTTTTCTTTACCAAGAAGTGTTGACAAGTTACTCCAGAGCTTTTTTGGAGCTTTCTGATTAACGGCAATCCTGGCTTCCCAGTATTCATGCTCTTTTCTCTGGAACAAATATCGCATGGTCCGCAAGCCGTCAATCCATATAGATTTACTCGCCGTTGTGTGATGCCGACGATAAATCCGTTCAAGCCGTCTCGTGGACCGCTTAAATGCCCGGCATTCACTATCAAACCATGGCGTAAGTAGATTTCGAGGTTTTCTTTTGATTAACGTAAACGGAGCGTGATTATCGAGAAGCTTTGATAGAGTAGATGAATAGCACTGGAAAAGTTCATCAGTTGAATGATGATCAAAATTTTCTGGATTATGACAAAGTTCACTCAAACGTAAATCAGTCAGGAATGCATTATAATCAAATCTCTTCCATGAACGTCCCCAAAAAGTGGCAACAGGCTTAGTTGGTTTTTGGAGTGGAAGTCGAAACAATAGCATTAGATGATCAGATAAGCCAGTTTCTTGCACAGAAACTTGAAGATCTACCATATCATCACGTGAAATCACGAGATCAAGCTGCCCTCCTAGCCGATGCGTTGGAATTGTCTCATGAATAATCAAATTGAAAGAAGTTAGCAATTCATGCAGTTTCATTGCAATTATATCATTTTGTCTTTCAACGTGAATGTTCAGGTCTCCAGTAATAACAATTGGTCTACGGTATGTTGACAATATTTCCAAAAGGAAACAGAACTCATCAAAGAATTTCTTGGTTGCAGGCTTTGATCCAGGACGATAGACTGATAACAGGCCAGCAAAAACTTCTTTATTAAAAACTTTTCTTGAATTTTTGCAATTGATTACCCCGGATGCAGTACCGAAAGGGCGAATCCTTAGTTAAATTTGCATTTAATTTGTTTCTTTCAAGTCTAAGCTGATAATCCAGTTGTCTTTCCGCTTCTGTTAAATCCGGACTGATATAGACGGATTTATGGTCACTGTTTCTCAGAATTTTGGCAGCCATGAGAATCGGATTCCTAAGACTAACATCAGATAATTCTACCAAAATTGGACCTGGTTTGCTTGTGTCTTTAGATCTTAGTCGTTTCAAATGTACAGGTTTTACCTCAGACTTACCGATTACATTCAAGATTTGTTTCAAGATTTGTTTAACGGATTCTTCATCCTCAGTTTTTTTAGTAGCCTGGGCTGAGTTCGGTGACTCAGGGATACCGTAAACAATTATATTCTTTTTTCTTCTTTCACGATCCTTCAGTTCATTTATTGAAGCATTAACAACAACCAACTGAGCAGCTGGCTGTTTTGTTTTTTGAGTACCGGCTTTCACCACTTGAATCCAGTCATTCACAATCGATGGGGATTTTTTCTCGGTCTGTGCGACCGCCAAATCTGTTTTCAACTTGCAGATTTCGTCAAGATTGATTTTGTCTTTACTTTCAAGTAGCGTTAATCGCTCCGAAAGTGATGAGACAAACGCCGAGATTTTGCCGCACCATTCATGCAGCATTTTCGAAGCTACTGAATGATT